>VZTU01008496.1:88602-107825 GCA_013400835.1 Zapornia atra | reverse complement strand
GGGGGTGGTGAAGCACGTGTGGCGGTGCGCTGGGCCCCGCCTCCTGTTCCCGGCCCGGGCCGTCACCGCCGGGCCGCCGCCCGTGGGGTGTTCGGGGGTCTCATTTTTGTTTTTTTTCGTTTTGTTTTTCATTTATTTTCCTTTCTTGGGGTTGTTTTTATTATTTTTTATATTTACATTTCGTCAGACGATGCCAGCAGCCATTAGCGGCGCAGAGGCCCTTTCACATCCTCGCCCATAAAGTTTCCCCGTGGTGGGAGCGGGCAGGCTCGGGGGGCTGGGAGGACTCGGGGAGGATCTGCTTGGCCCGAGGAGGGCTCTGGCCGGCGGCATTAACGCTGCCGGGATGGGAGCGGTGTAGCTGATATGCTCGTTTCCAGGAACAGGACAGGACAGAAAGGCACCGAGCTCACCCAGACTGAATCCACGGCAGGATTTGGAGCACGTTAGGAAGAGGTTCTTCCCTGTGAGGGCGGTGAGGAGCCAGTACAGGCTGCCCAGAGAAGCTGTGGCTGCCCCCTCCCTGGCAGTGGGTTGTATGGGGCTTTGGGCAACGTGGTCTGGTGGAGGCTGTCACTGCCCGTGGCAGGGGGTGGGACTAGACGGGCTTTGAGGCCCCTTCCAACCAAAACCATTCAGTGATTCTGTGATACATTTTCTGCTGTACCACCTGGTGAGGTGGTGGCTGCCTGTTTCCATGACTGGTATTCAGGAGCATTGGAGGGAATCTAGTCTATTCGCTGTTACCCATTTGGATTATCTGGGTTTTTCCATTACCTCCACGTTCATGGTATCAGAAGTTTTTTTCCAAAAATATTATCATTCTTTGAGCTGTGTTTTGCCACTTTAGATCCAGTGCATGAGCTAGCTCGCATCTAGCCTGGCCAGTCTCAAGCTGCCTGCACCTGAAGGTGCCTTCTGTGCACCGTCTGCTCATGGGCACAGCTTATAGGAGGCTTGTGAGGTCAGTCTTGGCATCGTGTGTATGCATGGATCCAGTTTGGTAACCATTCCTGTTGGAGCAATGAGGAGCATGGTGTGGAGATATCCAAGAGATTCTGTGATGTTTCTGGACTGCCTTTTGCAGCACTCTGTGTTGCAACCTGGACACATTACAGAAGGGAAACTGGTCATGAGCATTTGTAGGCACTGTGTCTGACCTAGTAAACCTTCCAACTGCATTTTGGGAAAGTGGTACTGAGGTTTATGCATATGTACTCTGTTGTCTTTGAGGTAGCCAGCCTAGCTGTGGCACCCTGAGAGCTAAACTGAAACGGGAATGCTGGTTGAACCTTAGCTAGTTCCTTGAAAAGGCACTGGGGAATAGATGTTATTTCTTTCCTTTACCCTCTTCACTTTCCAAATAGTATTTGACCCACCAGCCACATTTAACAGGGGGAGGAGTGCATCAGGACATCCTTACAAGGTCAGGCCAGGGAGCCATACAGCCCATTATCCCATTTCTGATAGCTGCCATAGATCTGGGGGTTGTCTGAGAGCTAATAAGAGCAAGCAAGTGTACGCAGTACTCTCTGAAAGTACTTTCTGAGCTTCCAGCTATTTTTAGCTCTGGAGTCCTCAGCAGGACATGGCTTCTCTGTGTTCAGTAGTGCTCTGTGCATTGCAAAGCACAGATTCCTTTAAGTTTGTGGAAGTAGCCAGCCAAACAGAACTGGAGTGCTCTGTCTGAGGGGAAAAGGGTTGGAGGTGAAGCTAATGCCTTAAGATGTTAGGAAACCACTGCAGGGAGATGGTCAGTTTGGATGTGAACCTTTTGTGTATTAGAGTCAGCCCACCCTGGAATGCAAATGAGTAGGAAACAGGGTTACTAATTTCCAGAGCTCTTAGATTTACTTACTGGTACATGCTATTCGAGCTAGTAATACTAAAACAAAGGTTAACATCTTTGGACTCAAAAGGGTAGTGCTATGTTCAGGAGAGAGATTTTTTTGAAAAGTCACTTCTTAATCAGCAGCCTGAGATCCATCCAGCCTTCCCAGAGAGATGAGGCACATAGGGCAGCCAACCCACCTCAATACCCTGACTTGAACAGTTGAGAGCACGCCAACTTTTGAAGGAGGTGGTGGAGTTCAGGCAGCTCTCACCTCAGTCCCGTCTGCCATAGGCCCATGCTAAGGCTGCTACAGGCCGTGCTGGGCAAACCTCTTCAGAGAGCTAGAGACCTTAATTTTTAGCAGGAAGTTGAACTCTACAGAAGGCACGGAACTGCTGACGTCGTGTGTGCAGAGGTGTGTGGGTGCACACATTATGCCTTGGAAGTAGTTCTCTTTTATTAGGTGGGGTTTTTTTCCTTGTTAGCTACCTTGAAAGCAAAGAAGAGCATGTTGTACTGGGCCTATAATAGGAGGGTAACTTTACAGAGACGTTGGTAAATGAGTTGGTGAAAGGATAGTAAATAAAAGTTACTTTTAATAAAAGAGGAAAGATTGTTGGGTGATTTCTTGTCTCACAGAGCTGCACTTCCTTGGGCCCAGATCTATAAGGGATTTAGGTAGTTGCCACGGAATTGTGCCCATGTGGATCTGGTCCTTGGAGATTATCCAGAATAGGAAAAATTGCAACAATTTTAATGACAGCAACGTCATAACAGCATAACCCCAAGGAGAGATGCTAGCAAGGCTTGCATTAAAGGAGCATGTCTCCAGTGAATGGGTATAATGTTGCTAATCCGAGCTCCCACACTGTATATGAGAATAGAGTTACAGTCCAAGGGAGTTTGAAGGTAAAGAAAGCCTTATGTTCTGTGCACTGTGCTTGCTAATACAATAGACTCGGGTTTTTAAATAATCTTGCTTAAAGGAGTGTTATTTGCCAGCTGTGGATGGTGTCAGGAAGGCGCATTAAGAAAAAGGAAAACAGGCTGCCCAGAGAAGCTGGGGCTGCCCCCTCCCTGGCAGTGCTCAAGGCCAGGCTGGATGGGGCTTTGGGCAGCCTGGGCTGTTGGAGGGTGTCCCTGCCCATGGCAGGGGGTTGGAACCAGATGGGATTTGAGGTCCTTTCCAGCCCAAACCACTCTGTGATTCTGTGAATCGCCAAACTACACCAAGTTGTGTTCCAGTTAGTGTGCTTGCAGTAGGAGCCAAGGTTTGCTGAACAGAATATAAGAAAAACAAAGAAAGCAGGGAGCAGAGGTAACTGAATGAAAACATTCCAGTGGAAATGTGAAATTTTTGATTTACATTCAGACTTCTGTACCGTAGGTGGTTTCAGCCAGGAAGAACTGCTAAAAATATGGAAGGGGCTGTTCTACTGTATGTGGATGCAGGATAAACCTCTGCTACAGGTATAGTAACTGTTTCTATATTTGCTGGAGTGGTTCTCTTCTAAAACACACTGTGGGGACATACTCATTCAGAATAGTGAAAATGACCCTGGTGAGTTTTGCTCACTTTTTTTCCTCTTTTCCCCTGCTGCTCATATGTGGCACGGGCAGGAGAGGTGACTGTCACTCAGTGCTCCTCACCACATGAGCAGAAGCCTAAGTGGCATCCCGTTTGGAGTCCCCCTCCCCAAAGGGCAGGTGTAGCTCCAGAGCCAGCCCTGCGATACGCACCACGCTAGGCCGCACGCTGATGTGGCGCAACTAGAGGAGTAGCAGCGGGTTGCCTTTGACTGCATCTAGAACGTACCTGCCACCTTTAGCTAGCATCCTTTCCAAGTTTCTTTTCTTTTGTTAGAACAGTGGCACTTCCTCTGCTATCACCTTTGTCTCTTCTGAGTTGGGTCCACTAGTATCAGTTTGCCTCCCTACTTTAAAAGAACTGGTTTTGGAGTACCAAATCTTAGTAACCTCACATAGTAATTTTGCAAATCACTTGCTTGTTTGCACAAACAAGTTTTATCTCACACGTAGCACAGAGAACTCTGCCTATACTTAAGCTACATGAAAGCAGCACCCCTAAAGCTCTATATCATTTAACTCAAATGGGGTTTTTTGTCCTAGGAATTTAATTTTGTCTGCTTTCAAAAAAGATTATTTGTGCAGAGATCTGGCGTAATGAACAGGGCTTCATACCCGTGGATCTTTTCTTACAACTGACCTAATCCCAGAGAATAGCTGCAGTACTGAAGCACGTGATAATGAGAATATTTTGCATTTTGAAGGATGTTTCACAATATTTGTACTTCCTGCTGTTTTCTGTTTGTGTGGTGTTTAATGAGGAGACCAAGCTCTCAAACATGTCATTCTAACTATGTTTATTTACTTCTAGGAGGAACTTGCGAACAATATCTCACAGCTTATCCATGTGATTCAGAACACAGAGGCTCGTAAGTACTATTTCATTATCCAATGCTTTGTAAGGTATTTCCATCTCTGGCAATTTTGAGGTCACTATCACAGCGCTAGAATAGAGACAGATGGATAGGGGTGCTGCTTTTAGGGTTTTTTCTTTGCTTTTTGCCCAACTGGTGTGTGTGTGTTGGCATCAAGGGAAGCATGAGATGCGGCTTGTTTCTGATTCCTGCAGGGGAAGAGTCGTATCTCCAGTGTGATAAAACTTTGACTTGCAGGGTGGGTAGCAAAGCAAACTTGTCCCCTTACTTTGCCATTCTGTATAGAATTACTTGTTCTGTGTATCTCCTACACAAAACCAAGCTTGTTTCATGAGCTGTTAAGCACCTGATACTCAAAATGCACTTGAAATAGCTGCTCAGTGAATGCCAGGCTTGTGTGGGTAGAAATGGGTGCAGAATTGATACTTTTCTCTAACTTGTGTGTGTGTAACAATAGATACGAACCTGTCCATGTAATTATACTTGTCTCTAGAAGTGGCTATGAGCCTTTTCCTGTGCTGTTCTGAAGTTTGATCTGTCATCCTATCCTACTTGTCTCAAGCGTGTCTTCCCACAGCTCTGTCCCCATCACTAGGCAAATCCCTAGGGAAACAGGTCCCTTTCTCAACATCAAAGTGATTTCTTGAGATTTGTTTAGGCTCACAAAACAGACAGTTGTGCCAGACCAGCAGTTAACTTCTTCTCACTCTCTTACAGGACACCTCTTCATTCAGACGTTTTGGCAAACTATGAACCGTGAATGGAATGGGATTGACTATCTGCGTCTTGATAAGTACTATATGGTAATAGTAACGCTCCTGGTGATCTTTTCTTGCTGAAAAGTGGTGGTGGTGGTGGTGGTGTACTGGAAGGCAGCTCTCTCTGCACATGCATTGATGTATATTGTGAGAGAAGACAAGTGACAGTCTTTGTGACACACTGCAGGAAACACTTGTTTTAAAGGCTTTCACTCACCACTGCAAATCTAAAAGCCTCTATGCTTTATGTCAGGCTGCAAGTGCTTTCTTGTTTGCCGCCTTTTATGACATAGTGAAGTTTCTTATTGATTTCAATATGGGATATAAATACTGTCTCAGTGGACATTGCATTAACATCAGTTATTTAGATCAGGCTGTTTAAAGACTTTTTTATGACTCTATATAAAGTAGTTGTCACTATAACCCCAATTTTCCACTACTAAAATACTGGCTGTAGTGCATTCAGCTATCAGAATTCTTTTGATGGGAAACCCTACATTAAAACAAATGTTAAAATTGGCAAGAGAAGAATCCTAAAAGACCTCCTTTTGTGGGCAACAAATCATCCTAATCTCCTTTGAAAAAAAAAAGTTAATTGCAGGCATGTTCACTCCTGGCTTTTGTTTCTCAATGTTAGCAGAAACCAGGTATTTCAGTAAGTGAAGTGTTCTGAGCCAGTTTAATGTTGCTATTTTTTGTATGGCTGTCTCTTAGTGCACGCTTCAAATAAATTACTACTGTTATCTTTTGTCCCATATTATCTCCAGTTTAAGCTGTGGATACTTTTACATTTGGCAGCGCTTCATGAAGAAATTAGGGTGATGGAGCAAGAGAAAGCTGTGTGGTAGAAATGGTCATGGATTTTTCTGGGTTTAGGATATGAAAATAGTGCATTGTCTTTTGAGCTTCACAGCATCCTTCTGTTGCTCAGTGTGATAGATGAATCTGTCAAAACATTCATGTAAGGAAGCTTTCCACCTTGTTGTGCTAGAAACAGGATACATATTACAGCTGCAGTAATATGTGTATTCACATTGTAGCCACAGTAACTCCTTTATCTGTTTTCATGAGCAACATGTACAGCTAAACTTTTGCTTTGCAGCTCATGCGCCTGATTTTGAGGCAGTCCTTTGAGGTGCTGAAAAGAAATGAATGGGATGAAAGGTAAGCAGATTTCTGAGTGTGGTTGCATCGTAAAGAAGTTGCCTGATTTACCTTTACCAAATAATTTTTTGTCATTTAGTAGATCCTGTTTCTCCATAGATGGCACTGTTGTGAAGTCGTAACACTAAGGCTTGTCTGTTCTCCAGATCTCTTAGGAGACACAGTTTAGCAGCAGCGTTAGGTGTTAGGCTTCGTTAGGTTAGGTACACTCGATGGCAGTTGCTGAGTCTCCTGTTCTCCTAGGCCCTTCAGGGTGTGTTTCACAGGAAGAGATTTGAGAAGGTAATTCCTGCATGCTTATGCAAAACCTGAGTGCAGGGGCTTGTCATGCAGTCATGTCAGTGTCCCAAGCAGTCGTGAAATAGGAGGGCTCCAGGTTTTTAATGGAGTCTGGTAGATCTGACTGGTTCAGCCAGGGGTGTTACTGGTGGAGTATCGCTGGCGGGGAGATTAGGCAGGGAACCTGTGTCCCGCAAAGTAGAGACAAAGGACGGGGGGTGTTTTTCTGGTTATGTTGGGTTTTTTCTGTTTGGTTGTGACTTTTTTTCTTTTAAATATTTATTTTACTGTGTTTAATTATGGTGGCTTGTCATTTGGTAAGACAGTTCTCCCTAATTGTCAACTGACGTCCTGTTTGTTGTGTTCATCACTGCTTTTTCTTCCATATTCCGTCAATCAACAAGTAATTGCAGTCATCTCGTGTGGTCTAGACCTCTTGTGACACTTCTAAGCTTGCTCTGTGTTCAAACTGAAGAAGAGCCTTCAGTCTTTTAATTTAAAAAGTGCTTGATAACCCAGTGTTTAAGTTATCCTTTCTCTATCGTGCATTCTGAAACGTGGAATGCATATAGGCATGTTTTTGTGGAAATAAAGGAACACAAAGCTAAAAGTACACTACATCCTCTCTGTTCTACCTTAATTTTGCATTGGGGAAGTGCCCACAGGTTGAAAAGATAACAGTGCTCCTTGGCAGGGACAGAAAGTGTGGGAGGAGGTTTGATAAAGCTCTTCTTCCCCACTCAGATTCACATGGAAGAGACATAGTCACCCAACCTGATCTCTGACAAGTTTTCCTATGGATTTGGCCTCCCTTTTTCCAGCTTCACTGGAAGGGTGGCCTGGGGGCCCAAAGGTGGGAAGCAAAGATCATGATTCCTTTCCTTGCAAAGCAAGGGAGCTCGAGAGCTGCCTTTCCCTCTTAGTTGGAGCTTAGAAGCTGCCTAGCATGTCTTCCATTTCTCTGTTCTTTTGAAATGCTTTTGAAGAAAGGATTGTTAAAGTCAAACTGAAATAATCTTTCTGGTTTTGGAATGCTTTATATTCATTGGAACTGGAAATTACTGTTCTGGACAAAACTGTAGGAGGTCCCACAGAATGCCAGGGGAGAAAGCATGGAATATACAGAGCTGCACTTACCTAAAAGAGCAAGGATAGGCCTCAGAGAAAAAAAAAGAAAAAGAAAAAAATTCCAAGTGCTGCTTAGATGCAGCAATGACAGCAGAATTTGTTGATACCCCAGAAGTCAGAAGTCAGTAACTGAACAGAGCCACAGTCCTGCTTGTACGCAGCTCAGTCACTTCTGGCTTGAGTTACTGGGATAACGATTTATTTTCTGCCCTTCCTTTAGCCCTTGATTTGTTCTTCAGTGTAATCATGTTGCTCTGAAGGACAGTGGAAAACATGCTCTAACAAAGGCAAAGTCTGCACATTAGAAATGAGTTGGAGAAGGATCTGTATTGAATTTAATCCTTGGGTATGCATCAAAATGAAAATCCTCTCACAAAATGGAAGGGTACGAGGTGTTGCCCATTAAAGATGGGTGAATGTGCTGGCTGTGTCCAGAATACCCTGCTCAAATGGCAGAATCCCCCGCCTTGTCCATCAATTATTTGGCATAATAGACTTCAGTCCAAATTAAAGTGTAAACTTTAAAACAGTGATTTTCACTGTAGGAAATTGAAGTGGATTGTCTCATCATCTGAGACAATTATAGATGGATTTTTTTGTTCTTGAAAGTTTGCTTTACGATGTGAAAATGGGTCACTGGATTTATTTCCTCTGAGTGTTGGACAGCCATCTTAAAAAAAAAAACAGTCAAACTGTGAATGACTGGAGTTTGTTTTCACAGCAAACAAAACATGAGCAATTGAATATGAATAACTTGGGTTTTTTGTTTGTTTGTTTGTTTGTTTTTCTGCTCCCAGTCTGGCTGAATTATTACTGCAAGTACTAATGAAAGAAGTTATGGACCCAGACAGCAACTCTCCCACTGGAATAAAGTTTCATTTCATTGACATCTATCTGGCTGAATTGGCTAAAGTTGGTGCAAAGGAGGTTAGGAAATAACGTTGTAATTTTCTTCCTGATTCATGTTAACTGTGGCACGCAGCATTTAATTTTTAGACTATGCATATTTTAAGTTTTAAATGGGACATAGCAACATTGACTACTCACAAAGAAAGTGGCTTACCACCATCTATGCTTTTACTTTTGTTCATGTCTTAGTGGAGACAGTGAGAGCACAGTAGTTTCTCT
Organism: Zapornia atra; assembly: GCA_013400835.1. NCBI lineage: Eukaryota > Metazoa > Chordata > Aves > Gruiformes > Rallidae > Zapornia > Zapornia atra. The sequence goes on along the minus strand of VZTU01008496.1, from coordinate 99,072 downwards.
CAGGTTCCTGAGTACTGGTACACCTCTCCAAACTGGGGTTGGAAATAGTGATAGAAAGTTGCAGCATTCTCATGCATCTCTTTCAACAGGGAGGGGTTACCTGTTTTCCCTCATGGGAACGTCTATGCCAGTCTTTGCTTCTGCAGAAACTGCCATGAAGCTTCCCTCCTCTTGGCTGATTGAGTGTAATACACCCAAATTAAGGAAGAATGTGAGCTTTTAAAATGCTCTCTTACTTGCTTATTGTTGGCTTCAGATGTTGCTGCCTGTGCTGTTTGAGTATACACATACAGTATTTACTAATTAATTTATTTTCTTTCTAATCACATAGCTCACAGCAGACCAGAATCTCAAGTTCATTGAACCTTTCTGCAGAATTGCTGCCAAATCAAAGGAGTAAGTTTAATTATTTTTTTAAAGAATTTTAAAATATCTGCATATACTACTCAGCATGGTAATAAAGGGATTAAAGAAGAGTCACAGTATAACTTCAGAATGTGGAGGAAGAAAGGATATTTTAGCTTCGATGGCCACAGTCATTTGAAGATAACCTGTGTTTACCAAAGGTCTAGATAACCTTCACGGATTTGTAAGAACTAGATCAACCTCTGTTGGTGGGTTTTGCCTGGTTTTGATTTTGTTTTTTGATTATTTTTTTTAAATATGCATGGAACAGATGAGCTGGGTAGATTGTGTTGCAGTGTGATATAGAGCAGCATATGAACACAATGAAAGTTAAGAGGAGAGCATTGGCAGGACACTATTTGGATTAAAGGACTGCTGTTTAGGAAGTATCAGGTTCGCTTTCCTCATCTGGAGAGCTAGATCCTCTTCCACTTTCTTCTTTCTTACCCATTTTCCTTGTATCACTCAAATTCACTTTTTTTATGTGAGAGGGAAGGGTTTGTATGCTTCTGCCTTCTGACACTCATCCCTGCTCTCTTGTAACACAGTCGGCGTGTGCTGCATGCTGTAGCCACTGGTATCTTTGAGCTCATTGTGGACCAGTCGCCCTATGCCATTGAGGACCTAATGAAAGAGCTGGGTAGCAACAGTGATGAGGAGGATGAGTCTGAAGAAGACAAGCAGGAGAATAAAGAGGTCCTCAAAGCCAAAGGTGAGGATGAAGTTCTAAATGGCCTTGGTAACACTTGATAGGATTTAAAAATCAGTTTCTTAAAAATACATTTCTGCTCTGAACCAGTCAACCACATGTTCAAGGTGTTGTCAGAAGAGTTGTGTTCACATCACATGTGCTTAAACAAAGTGACTGCAAAAATCAGCCTCTATAAAATGAGGCAATATCAGCTGTCTGCAAGAGTGCTAGATGGTAACCCAGTCTGGCTTCTGGCTCTTGGATGTCTATAACATTTTTTGAAGAAGATGAGGTTTTGGCATTCTGTGACAGTTTTAATTTGAAAAAAAACCCAAAACAAACAAACCAAAAAAATCCCCAACAAAAAAAACCCAAAACCTGAGCAGAAATGTTTTCAAGCCAGATACACTCTGCACAGAGGCAGTTTTTTTAAAAGGCACTCAGATAATGCCACAGTTGTGCATTGTGTAATGGTGGCATAAAGTAGTTAAATGAATCCTGCCTCATAAAATTGCTTGAAGAAAAAATTGACCTTCCATCTGCGTAGTGTATGCTGTTTTGGCTTTTACAAACTACACATTAATATTTGGTTGAGTTTTTTGTTGGTTTTTGTTTGTTTCTTGTAAATAATAGCAGACAGATGTATGTCCAGCAAATCAGCACCGAACTCTGACAAACCAGAGGATGTTGATGAAAGCGCCGATGATGGTATCGGGGCTGTTCTCCAGGTTTGTGGTTTGCTTCCTTTGTTACTCATACTCCCTGCTGCTCTCTTATTTTTTCCTTACCCCTGTCAAGCAGGACAGAAGTAAACAGTGTTAAACACGTTACAAAACTTTAGCCTGCTTTAATGTCAGATGGTATTTATGAAATGTGTACTCTGTGAGTAGTTTATAAGAACATACACCCCTGTCTAAATTCTGGATTCTCCTTTCCTCTCTCCCATACTTTTTTTTCTGCTTCTCCTTTCCCACTCCAGGAGTCAAAAGTGTCTGGCAAAAGCCATCTCACTCTGGGTGGGGAAGCAGTCAGCATAAATTTCATTGACAGTAGGAGCAAAAGTAATGGATAATGGAATATATGGGAGAGAGGGTAACATTTTGCATTTTGAGGGTTTTTTTAGACCCCCTTCCAGTGCAGTGCAGTGTTTTTGACAGATCCAGCAGTCAAACACACATGCAGTTAGATGTGCTTCATGCATCTGTGGCTTTAAAGTAAGAATTAGGACATGACACACATCAAATCTGATACTTTGCTGGATATTTTGTAGGAGATTTGAAGTCGGGTGACTTCTCTCTTGAGTAGGAGTTAAGGTTAGGAGTGTTTGAGAAAGCAATACTGAATTCAGCCATTCTAGTAACGAAGCAACCACCTGTAAAAGTCTGTGTATGTCTGTGAAGGGGCTGTAAATTTTGTCAGAGGAAAAAAATACTTTGGGTTTAAAGGAAGTGTTTGGTTTTTTTAAGGAATGTGTATGCTACTTGATGTGTTGATAATGTGACATTGGGTTATCTTGCGTGAATAAGCTAAGAAAAGCTGTATTGTGCTTTCCTCCAACAGTTTGATTATAAGGCTGTTGCTGACAAACTCTTTGAATTGGCGAGCAAGAAAAATACACCTTCCCTTAACAGAAAGCGCCTGTACAAGCTGGTCAAAAAGTGAGTTCTCTGAAATGCACCTTGCATGTGCCACCTTGTCCTACACAGCTTTTACTCTGCTTTCTCGCCACCCTCCCTCGTCCTGGCGACAACGTCGCCAGAGCAGGCTTGCCTCACAACCCTGACCAACACCCGTGAGGTGCTTGAAGGCTGCGCTGCTGTTCCCCAGTGGTACTAGACAGCTCCAGTGAGCCGAAGTGCAGCTACACTGGGTGGGTTGTACCGCAGGGTGTGACGTGAAGTGATGCACGGTGCAAGTTAGAGATACAGGAGAAGCGTTGAATTGCTCTTTTCTCAGTCCTTCCAGTGATTTGGTTTGAGTTTCTGTATTTCTGAGGCAGAACTCTTCTGAAATAAGCTCTCTGTCCTTTCCTGTGTTTGACAAAACCAGAGTAAGCACAGTGGCACTATGCTGCTAGTGTTGTTGTTATTGGTACTAAACCAGTAAGACTGTTTTGTTTTTCCTTCTCTCCCTTCCTCCCCATCTCCAGGTTCCAGGACTTAGCAGAAGGTAAGGACTGAGCAGCAGTTCTTTTCCATTAAAAGATATATAATATTCCCATGCAATGTATATTGCAAAATTATTTCTTTTCTTTTTTTTCCTTTTTTCTTTTTTCTTTTTTTTTTAATGGGTGTTTCAAGAATACTGTTTTGAGGGTTTTGTGGGGGTTTTTTTAAATGCCATTAAAACATATTACACATTTTTGGTGAAGATGGCCAAATCCCCTTCACAACTGGAGCAACCTTGTGTTTTGTCCTTAAGTGAAAGGTGCATAGTTTTACTTAAACAGGAATCACTCCTATGATTTTCTTTTGGGTTGAGGGGGAAAACAAGGAGTTGTTTTTCCTTCTGTGGGAGTTATGTTGTGTATGAAGAACATAACAGTTCATGGAAACTGGACTGTTTGTTCTCAGATACCTTATCCTTCCTCCTCAACAGGAATCTTCCCCCAAGATATCCCCGAAGACGTCTCTACGGATGAAGATGATGATGATGAATTCGGCAGGCGAAGGCGAAAGAAAAAAGCTGCCAAACCTTGGGAGAAAAACAAGTTGGAAAAAGTAAAAGGTAAAGCAAAGTCAACCTTTGGAAAAGAGTCACTTGTGTAATTTGGCAAAGTATCAGATACAAGCTGTTCTGAAGAAGGTGAATGTTCAGGATGTGCTGGTTTGTATCCTGTGCAGATTAAGGTTAAATGTGAGATTAAGGTCTCTCTGAAAGTGGTGGAAGCTGTGTTACCAAATTTGAGGCAAGTATCGCCTCAGAAGTTTCAATCAGAAGCAGAACTGGAAGCAGTTGTTTGCGTTGCTCCCTTGAACTGTTCCATTCATTGCAGGAATACAAACAAGTCAGTCTCCCTAAAATAGGATGACTGTTAGAGGAGTTTGAGGGTGTTTCTGGGAAGGTACTGAGAACCACATGCAGTTGTCTCTAGCATCACAGCTTATGCAGACGTGGCACTAGTCCAGTCATACCCCAACATATCTCACTTAAGTACTGAACCCCTGTATTGCCCTTCAGTAGGCTTAAAAGCTGGGTAATAACTTTTTCTAGCAATATATCAAATGGAGTTATGACAGAGACTGGCTTAGATGTTAGCTGTGATGAGGCTAGATCAGCAAAATATTGATTAGGCTAGGTATCAAAGGAAAGCAGTGTCCTGACCAGCTGTAACAGTACAATTGTTGTGCTGGGTGATAGCAGGAGAATGGTACGCCTATTTTAAAATAAAAGGGAAAGAAAACCAAACAATAAAACCTGTTGTTGTAAGTACCTTTGTGTTTCACATCTGTCTCATATGGCATTCTTTTTGGGGTAGATTTAGAGGATGAACAAGAGATGTCAAGTGTGAAGGAAGCATCAGCTCCCCAGAAGAAGAGGAAAAAGAGGAAGAGGAGGGACAGCTCAAGTGCTGATTCTGGACCGGCTGACGGAAACTGTGAGGAGGGAATAACTGGAACATCTGGATCTAATGTTTTTAGCCAGGAAAAGGTGCCAGAAAATAACAAGGATGGGAAGAAAAAGAAATTGCTAGTAAATGAGGCAAATGAGACCACAAATGTAGCAACTGACACCACAGCAAATCGCAGTAACTCTGTGCAGAGCAGTCTGGCTGATGCAGAGCAGGGTAGGAAGAGTCAGCTGAAGAAAATGAATCCAAAAGTGCAAACTGTTCCTCCTGTAAAACCAGCGTGTCAGAACGGACCAGCTCATGCCAGCGAGGCAGAGGATGTCAGCCCATCCATCACACCCTTAGCTCCTAAGGCTGCGAAAAAGAAACAGAAGGCAGGGGCTGGCTTGGTGAATGGGGGTACCCTGTTGCAGCCAACTGACGTGAAATCCAACAAGGAGAGCTTGCCGGGGACCCTGTCAGGAGATGCAGATTCAGAATCTGCACCCTCCAGAAAGGGCAAATTGAAGGCAAAACTAGTTGGTTTGGAAGGGATGAAAGTCTCCAGCCAGAAAGCAGCAACCTTGAAAAAGAAGAGAAGAGCAATAGAGGTGCTGAGCTCTGTTGAAGCCAACGGAGTTTTGGAGACAGCGTGCAAAAAAAGCAGGAAGGAGGTATGTAGTTCTCATTCTTTTCTTTGCCTTCTTCGTGAACTGCCAAAATTTGGCTTTAGCTGAGTGTGGGGCTTCCTGGGCAGGCTGTGTGCTGATGTCATCATGCATTGTCACTAAAAAGAGCTCAGTTCCCCAGAAATCCACACAAACACACCATGGTCTTATGCCCTCCTGCGCAACGACACCAAAGCCTGTGCCAGCTACTCAGCTGAAAGAACTCATCTAGCTGAAATTTAGGTTGTTTAGGGTATGAGGTTGTCTCTTCCTCTTCTTCCTCCTCCTCTTCTTGTCCCTGGGTTAATTCTTCTTTTGCCTGGAGTCTCTGGTTGAGCTTACAGCGTGTTCGCAAAGGCCACGTTTTGGGAAAAGGATGAGAATGGAAAGATGGAACATGCCTTTTCCAGCAGCAGCACACGCTTAGATTTGTATGAGCTCCTTGTGAAATTACCCTCAGCAATTCTAGTAGTGGCTTCTTTTGCTAGCACATTCTCCATCTTAAACTAATGGTTAGTGCTGTATGGGGAAAGTATTTGAGAGAGGAATGAACAGACTATGACGCTGTGACCTTTAGTGTCATCGGTGGCTGTGTATGACCATGTTTAGGAACAGTTCAGTTTCTTACAAAGATAATACAGTATTTTTTCACTAGGAAAGGTGTAATTGTAGTCACCTTCAAAAATTTGCAGCTTGAAAACAAGCTAGGGGCTTGGTTTGATTCTTTGATTTCCAAGACAGCATATACCCCCAAAGAATTAGCTTCAAATGTCGAGAGGGGGGAAGGGGGGTAAAACAGGCAGTTCAGCATTATATCGCAGCTGTCTCCAGAATTCAGAAAGCTAAAAGGCTTATGCTTTTTCACTTTATTTAAGGCAGGAGTGATTTACAAACCACTTTCAAATGACTCTGGACACTTTCCACAGAGTGTCTGTAAACTGCTTCTGGAATTTCACAGCCATAGGTTGGTGTGAAGTGTAGCTGAACCTCTCCGCACGGTAGTGCAGATACCTTGGGCCCATAGACAACAGGTTGTGAAGCAGTGAGCATCATTAGTGCCACTGCCAGGACAGAGACTAAGGATTGCCTTGTGCTGGAGGGAAGGATTGCTTTAAATGTCAGTCCTGAGTATGCACGTGAGGCAGCAGACTAGTAGCCCTACACAACAGCTGTAATTCTGAGGGTATAGACAGACTTCATACTCGTACCCTTTTTTCTCCTAAGTCTCCGTCCTAGCCTAAAACTGAGTTTGTTCATAAGCTGCATTATCTTCTATTTTACCCCTTCAGAGGTACCACTGAAGAGATTTTGGTGAAGGGCAAGAAAGAAAAAATAAATTGGCATTTGTGTGCAGCAGAGCTGGGTCAATTGTAAAGCAGCTTCAGGCACACAAAGAAAACATCTTTCTTTGCACTCTGTCGGGCCAAGGAATTCCTCCTTTGCTTTGCACTGACCTTCCTATTTCAGCACAGAGCCCACTTAAACTTCTGGTTTCAGTCGCCCTAACTGCCAAGCCAACTCCTGAGAGTTAACTGTGATGATGAGCCTATGGGCAAACCAACTATCATGCTCTGGGCTGTGGCAGTATTGGCAGAAGCTGCATGTGGCAAGCTCTGAGCACAGCTCACTGTACTAGGTGTAGTTAATCATGGTACTTCTGTACTGAGAGCGTTTTTTCCTTTCCCTCCTGTGCAGGAAAGCAGCGCTGCTCTGTCACCGTTAAAGAAAAAGAAAGCCAAGCCAGGAAGTGATTTTGTAAAATTTGAAAAACCAACTTTGCCAAAGTCGGTGTTCTTCAGGAAATCCAGAAGCGCCGTGTCTTCCGCCAGGCCGTCCGTGCAGGTAACTAACGGGACCTCACGGGTGACAGCTGAGCCTGGGCACAGGTCTCTTCCCAAGCTGCCTGCCCAGGCAAAGGGCGTCACCTCACTCCTGCTGCCTTTCCCACTCCCTGTTACGTCTCCTAACACGGGCAGGTACAACTGGAAATGCTCGTGCATTTCCTTGTAGACGGGAGGAGCTGTAGGCATCTTTAAATCTCTTCTTCCCTCTGCTTTTCATAAATACCTTCTTGTTGAAAGGACACCGCTCTGAACCTGCTCGCTTCACAAGACAGCAGAAGCATAAACTGACTTTCAGACTTGCTAAGGGACTTTGAGCCTCCATTTCTTCCCATTTGTGGAGGCTGGTAACAGTAGAGGGTTTCAAAAGACTGACCTCTTCTCTAAACCTTTTGAATATATGATACCTTTTCAGGCCCTCTTTGCATTTTGAGACCTGAGTGTAGTGGGGCCGGTGTATTTAATACAGAAATGTCACTTTGTTTATTGTTGAGTTACGTAACGACATTGAGGAGCACACAAATGGAATGTTTGCTTTTGGCTAGAAAAGCAGCCTTGCCCTAGCAGGGGTCAGTGCTAGAGGATTGGAGGAGTTCTAAGCCAAACAAAGGAAGTAAGCTGCTTTGCACTAGTTTTGATGGAATGCAAAAGAACTCATAGCATTGCCTCAGAAATCTGTTATTTCATGTCTTTATTTTGCTTTATAGCTGAACAAGCTGCAGTCGTCCAGCTCCAAAAAAGTCACGTTTGGCTTGAATAAAAACATGACTGCTGGTGAGTCTGATGTGTCTGTATGTCTCCACAATCTCTCTTGTAGCCAGGAAGGGGGAAGCTGTGTGCGCTCGTACAGACCTGTACTCTTCACCTCTCTAGAATAGGAAGATTCTGGTCCTTTTTTGCCCCAATATTTGTAGATAGTTTATAAATCACCCTTGAGTTCCTGCCCAGAGGAGCCTACAAAGTGGAGGGATTGGGCCCAAGAGCTAGCCTTGTGTGATTCCAGCTTCACTGCCTTGCAGCTGGACCCTTACAGATAGAGAGTGCAGCAGAGTGACTGGCTCCCCTTCCTGAGCCGCCTGTTCCGCAGGGCACCTCTTAGGAGAACACATACTCTCCGGTCTTCATTGGTCGTTTCTGCCTTAGGACGAAGGTGCTGATGAGCTCAGGCTGTAGAATACGAAGGTGTCAGTTTTATCTTGGCTGCCTGTAGTTGGTTAACAGTAATGTGCAGATAAATAGCTCCTTTCTGGGTGCCATGTAAGCAGACAATGTGTTCCCTGATCAATAAATGTTCTGCTTCATAGCGTAAAAGTTCATTCCATGTATTCATTTAGCTAAGTTTTTTTAACTCCCTTGAGGTGTGCTAGAGGCCAAATCTAAACAGAGAATAGTGGGTTAAGAGATATGTCTTTATGTTAATGTAACCAGCTGCACAAAGAGGAAAAAAATATGCTTACCTGCTGGCAGAAGGAATAACCAAGAGTCTCTAGAGCAGTGCTGTTTAACAGTCAGAGTAGAGCCACTGCTTACCCATACTTATCTTCTAAACTCTGGTTTTCCTCGGGTTAGCTGGGACACTTGTTTCTGAGGAGCAGCCCAGGGTCTCCAGTGGTCTGTGAAACCATGGGGATGGTTTGCAGCTTCTCCGTGGATTGCTACAGACCCCGTTCTTGCAGGGACTCTGCCGAGGGGTGCGCTTCACCGCCATTTCTCCATGTTTTTTGCAAAGCCTTATGCTTCTGATCCTTAGCGGGGGACTTGAGCATCCAAGGCAGACTGCCAGAGTCGGGCAATTCTGCACTATTACTCCAGGAGTTCTATTTCTTTTGACTTGTTTGCTTGTTTTTCCAACAGAATTTAAAAAGACTGACAAAAGTATATTAGTGAGCCCAGAAGGACCCTCCCGTGTGGCTTTCAATCCCGAACAGAAACCCCGTCACGGGGTGCTGAAGTCCCCCACAGGTACCCCAGCAAGAGAGCTCCATGTAAAGAAAACATTTACCGTATCAGCTAAGAAGAGATCAACTGCTACGGACTTCTTTTAAACCAACAGATGTGGCCTACTTTTGTACAGGACATTTTGCTAACCTAGAATGTTCTCTGGAGGTATTTTAAACTTCTTTATTTTTTTAAGTTAATACGAATTGTATATACAGAATTCTGACTGTGACCTGGGTCATCACTATTTTGACACCACTTCAGCTGTATCTGGAAAATACTTGTTTGTCTCTATTTACAGAAAAGAAACAAAACCCAATCTCTGCTCAGGTTTGGTCTGCAAAAAGTATGGTCTCTGCCGATATCATTCTTGGGGGACTTGATCATTTAAGGAATGTTCAGGGTTTGGTTGTTCCAGTGATTATTTTTTTTTTCTGTTTGAGCCAGTTTAAGAAAACGTGCACTTCATGCTATTGAACTGCATTTCGTTGGGCAGGGCTTGAAATGAAGAGGACAACATCGATTTTAAATATACTGGTTGGTCATGTATTTTAAGATTTTTACCCCATTGCTTCCTGTGCGACACCTTGGCATCCTGTTAACTAACTCTTCTTCTGGAAATAACAATTACCTCACGTCTCTGTTCAGTAACAGCTGGACTCGTGTAGCTTTACAGATGGTAAGCGAGCTTTCCCTGGGATAAGAAACGCCTGGCTGCTCCCGTGGCTACTGCTGCAGGTCACCCCTCACATCGGGCTGCCTGCTGAGCTGGGAACAGTCACCACATCACTTTCAGTGACACAAGTGCCAAAGCTGGCCTACGCTTGTCGTGCTGCAGGCTGGCTGCTTCTATTTACTGTAACTGAAATAATGCTCTCGCACAGGAGGAACCTTGGGTATTCCCAGGTCTTTCTCCCCACCGCCGTCTCTCCTGAAGGTCTGACAAGACTCCTAGTTTTCTCCTTCAGCAGGTGGTGTCGCCACATTGTACCAGCACTCAGATCTCATTCAGTGAATGAACCTCTGGTTGCCCTGAAGAGAGCTAGAGCGATGTACTGCACCTTCGGTTCGGACACACGTCTCTCTCTCTCTCTCTCTAAAAACATTGGTGCCTCTCAGTCCCCAGTAAAACTTCACAGCCCAGACAGCTTGGGTTTGGTCTGGATGTAGAACCAGAAGAATTCTTTCTGCAGCATTTCCTTGCATTAATATTTTTATTTGGATATTTTGTTACTGCTGTGCATGTCTTGTTTTCCCCGTGCATCGTTGGTGAAGAGTCAGGTGTGCTCCTCTGGGACGCTGTTAATGTGTTCGGAGGGGGAGCTGCAAGGAAGTGGAGAGCAAATGAAAATCACTGAATTTTGGAAGGGGTTGGAA
>VZTU01008496.1:70661-88524 GCA_013400835.1 Zapornia atra | reverse complement strand
TTTTTTTTTTTTTTATATGGTTGGAAGATTTGAAACCTTTGTTTGGAAGTTTTGCCAAGGTGAACGAGGCAGAGGCTCTGCAGCTGATCTCTGCGTTAGAGCTCAGCTTCAGAGCACAACCTGATGCCAGAGTGAAGCTGCTCATGAAGCTTCCCACCAGTTACTTCTGTGATCCTACGGGAGAGAGGGTAGGCCTGCTTCACCGCCTTGTCATACAGTAAACATTTAGCTACTTTCCCCAGCCAAGTTAAATTTTGTGACATATTCTAACTGCATACTTCAGTACTCCCCTTTCCTGGTCTTTGCTGACAGTCCTCTGCCATGTGATCCCCGTAAGCAGCTGTACTGAAAGTGCTCTTCTGTAGCCCACCTGGAAATTCTGTGGAATCCCCCTGTACCTGCAGATTGCTGGTTGGTCTCAGTGGCTCAGTTTGAATCCGTGCCAGTTCCTGCACTAAGTCTGTGACCGTCCATGGTTTGCACTGCTGCCAGGAAGTCATTCTGCTCTCATCTTTCCTCATTTAAAGCAAAGGGCTGAATTTCATGTAGTTTTGGTTTAGTTTGTATTGGTTTGACTGATCAGTAAAGAACTCTGGAGAATACATCTGATAAAATTAATCATACTTGCTGTTTGAGCAGCTATTGTTCATGTATGTTTTAAAAAAGCCTCGTTGTATACTAGCATAATGATTTTTTTGGACAAGAAGATGGTAAGTAGGATTTAACAAAGACTGTTCAGTATGTTGTACTGTTTATCTTGTGCTGTGAGTGAGAAGTCTCTTGTGGAATATGCATAAATGCATTTGTATGTGCATGGTTGTCAGTGCATTAGGTTGAAGATCATAGACTCATAGAATGCTTTGGGTTGGAAGGGACCTCAAAGATCGCCTAGTTCCAATCCGCTGGGACACCCTTCATTAGGTCAGGTTGCCCAAAGCCCCATCGAACCTGGCCTATCACTCCCTGGTGAACAGTCCCTCTCCTGCTTTCCTGTAGGACCCTTTTAAGTATTAGTACACTGCAATTAGGTCTCCCTGTAACCCTCTCTTCTCCAGGCTGGACAAGCCTAACTCTCTCAGCCTGTCTTCATAGGAGAGGTGCTCCAGCCCCCTTTGGCTAGCGAGAATTCTGATAAACACTGAAGAAAAGGAAAAAGTGTAACATCTGGGGTATCCACTGCACAGACACAATGGTACTGCAAGGAGAGGTGTATTGGTAGAGCAAGAGAAAACGAAAACTGATCTGACCTGTTTATGTCACTTCATAGTTTTTTCATAGTGTTACTCCAATTCTACAGCTGCCGCTCATGCTCTGAGTCCAAGTAAGCTAATGTTACGTACCTTTCCAAAGGATAGTCTCTTGTAATGATCATCTCTACGTTCTGGTTATGAGTCTGATCTGATTTGTACTTCTAAAGCTCTAATAGGTTGTCGTTCTTCATAGCTTCAAGAGAACTCAAAAGCACAGAATGAATCCAGCAAGGCAAAAAGCTGAAATTTTATTTAAATTATTTGGTATGCAAGTTCCTTTATAATCTGTCAAAGCTGTGTGACTCGGAAAGCATCACGTACCCTTTCTGTCATTTATTTGCTATGCTTAGACTTAAAGAGGGAGGGGGCAGAAAAAAAATCCATGTGTCATTTTATGTACCTCTGCAACAGCATTGTTAATGCAAATACAGTGTCTTAAACATTACATCGTTTAGTCCAATAAACCATCTCTTTTTGTGGACATTGAATTTTGGGTAGATCTGTAAATGGTGGAGTGGGAGATGGGAGGGTAGCATTGGCTGGGGGGGTGGGCACTTGAATGCACAAGGAAGTTGTTGTATGTGGGCACATGCCTGCTCTCTCTTGTTATTTTATTTTTATTATGCAAATAACCAAAACTGATGAAGACTCTGATACGAGTCAGAAGTGAGTAGAGTTGCAAAAGGATACACCTTTTCGCACTCCACAAGCTTCTGACCTTTGTAATTGGGCCACAGAGTAGCTACCAGCAGCTGAAAGATTGCTCCGGAGAAACGAGTAGATCACACGCTGTCATTCCTTTAATGGGTAATGGAATTAGTTGCAACATGAGATTTGGGGTCAGGGAGGCCCTACCATTGAGTCATGAGGTTCAGAAAGGACCCCCTTGTTTTCTAGACTCCTCAGAGAGGAACCTAGGCACGCCAGGTCCAGTCTTAGCCTCAGACTCAGTCAGCGGTTTATGCCTAAAGGATTAGATGTATCGCCATGTATCACAGAATGACTAGCTTGGAAAAGACCTTTAAGATCATTGAGTCCAACTATTCCTGTTCTCTACTAAACCATATCTCTAAGAACAACCTCATCTACCCTTTTTTTAAAACACATCCAGGGAAGGTGACTCAGCCCCCTCCCTGGGCAGCCTGTTCCAGGCCCTGACCACTCTTTCAGTGAAAAATTTTCTCCTAACATCTAATCTGACCCTGCCCTGGCACAGCTTACTGCCATTTCCCCTTGTCCTGTCACCTGTCACCTGGCTGAAGAGACCATCGCCCACCTCTCTACAACCTCCCTTCAGGTAGTTGTAGGTAGTGATAAAGTCTCCCCTCAGCCTCCTCCAGGCTAAACATTCCCAGTTCCCTCAGCCGTTCCTCATAGGATTTGCCCTCCAGCCCCTTCACCAGCCTGGCTGCCCTTCTCTGGACATGCTTGAGGATCTTGATGTCCTTGTAGTGAGGAGTCCAGAACTGGACACAGCACTCACGGTGCAGCATCCCCAAGGCCGAGTACAGGGGGCTCAACGTTTGCCTGTCAGAGCTCCCAAAACCTTTCCTGAGACAGTTTCACAAAGTGGAAGCTAACCAAGTTTATTAAAAGAGGCAAATGTAACAAGTTTGGGATTGCTGTTGACAAACACACTTACTGCAGGAGTGCTGACATACAACTGTAATTAGAATTAAAATACTAGCAGAATGCTATCCTGGCTATTCTCACCAAAAGGGTGAGTTGCTTACCAAGAAGGTGTCCCTGTCTTGGGTGGAGGAGAAGCAGCACAGCCCATCAACTGCCACTTTGGGGTCTTCAGTTTCTTCTCTCCCGCCGCAGGGGCAGCTTCCTCCATAACCCTTTATACCCCAGTCTTAGCTGTTCCCTCCTGGGGGTGATGGTTCATATAATTTAGGTGGAGAGTCAGGTGCTATAGTCATATATGTTTAGCACGTGCTGCTTTTTGCTCATTAGTGTATTTAAGGGTGTCAACTTTTATTATTAATTTTGCTGTCAATGAAGCAGAAGATCTTGCTTACTTGTTAGCAGCAGCATGCTGTATGGAGTTACGTGCATAACAGGAATCCCACAGGGAGTACTGCATCTCCATCTCAGGTACTGACAGTTCCTGCAGCCAGCTAAGTTTCTAGGTGGTAGGCAGTGTTGAAAATCATAGTGATAGCATACAAATTAATTTAAGTGCTACAAGTGCTTTGGGCAAAACCAAACACAACTACAGGCTGGGGATGCAGGGATTGAGAGCAGTCCTGAAGAAGAAGGATGTGGGGCTGTCGGGGGATGAGGAGCTCAACATGACTTGGCAACATGCGCTTGCAGCCCAGAGAACCAACCATATCCGGGGCTGTATCAAAAGAAGCATGACCAGCAGGTTGAGTGAGAAGATTGTTCCCCTCTACTCCTCTAATCTGGAGTACTGAGTCCAGCTCTGGGGTCCCCAACAAGAAGGACATGGAGCTGTGACAGCAAGTCCAGAGGAGGGCCATGAAGATGATCAGAAGGCTGGAGCACCTCTCCTGTGAAGACAGGCTGACAGAGTTGAGCTTGTTCAGCCCAGTGAAGAGAATGCTCTGGGGAGACCTGACTGCAGCCTTCCAATACCTACAGGGAGCTTATAAGAAAGATGGGGACAGACTTTTCATAGGGCCTGTCATGACACGACAAGGGGCATTGGGTTTAAGTTAAAAGAGGGTAGATTTAGCCTAGATGCAACGAAGAATTTTTTTAAAATGAGGGTGGTGAGACACTGGCAGGCTGGATGGGGCTCTGAGCAACATGATCTCTGTGGAGATGTGTCTGCTCATTGCAGGGGTGTTGGACTAGATGACCTTTAAAGGTCCCTTCCAGCCCAAACCATTCTATGATTCTAAGTTGAAAGATTGTTTTTTCCCCTCTTACCCCTGAAGCCACAATGAGAGTGTGTTCTCTGTTGTAGGAGCCAAACTCAAGTGTTTTGTATCTGTAAAAGCACAGATCATTTTGAGAAGGATCATTTTCATCTGCAAAATCATAGTGACATGTTGCAATTAATTTAGTTAATTACTGTAAATCAAATGCAAGAGGCAGTCAAAATACTTGTAACACCATTTTGTGCAGTGGTTTCTGTAGTATAGCCACTTCATTGACATGTCTTTGTGTTAGACACAGAAGAGGAAAGATCTGCAGTTCTTTAAGAAGTTTTTTTTAAAGAGGATTAAAACCCCTCCAAAACCTGTTTTCAGAACCATGTTTACATTCATTTCATCTTGGAAGATGCATTATTTTACAGCCATTAAGAAAAGGTATGGCTGTCTCTGTTCTGAAGAGCTGCTTACGTTTCTTATTTCTGAGCAGTAGGCTTCAGGTTGCAGCACCTCCACTTTGTCTTTCTGATACCAGCCCCACACCAGAAAAAAACCCCCACCAAAATGTTAAACGAGGCGTTCCTGAGCTTCTTTCCGACACATGAAGTCTTTAAGACTTCTTCTTGGAGAAGAGCTTCAAGGCACAGGCTTAAAATCCTTCCTATGACCAGTTGTGTGTTGATTCCTTTCAGGGAGTTAAACAGAGGAGAGCACTTGTTAGTAACAACATTTCTTTAGGATTTGTACACCCTTCTTCTGAAATACCACAACGTTTGGGATTCAACAGCAGCAGACACTAGCCAGTTTCAGAGTTGGGTGGCTGGCTGGTTGGGGTTTTTTAAAATATCTCCAACAGCTTCAGCACAAACATTTCCCAAGAAGCGTGTAACCTGGTGCAGTTACACAGTTCCTAGGCTAAGCTGTTCCTTATTTACATTTCTCTTTCAGATGTTTGTCTTGCATAATCAAAGTAAAACCCTGGGAGGTTTGAATTCTGCTCACTGTGTGGTTTTGACTGTGGATACAAGTTCTGCAGTCTCGGAAACTGGCTCCTGTTTGCATTCCTGCAATGTTTGTTGCTGAAAAAAAAGCTGCTGGTGTTTCTATGGTCCACCTTCCCTGAAGGCTAACAAGGCTTACATGATGGTGAATGGAACAGTCAGCACAAAAATACATGTACAAGGTCAGAAAAACAAAGAATTAACACAAGGTGAAAAGACTGAAACTGGAATTTGAGATTTTCTTAATGGCAAAAAGCCAGACCTCTCCCCGAAGGCTGGTAGGATTTCTGGGTGCAGAATTTCTTGGAATTTCCTTCTGCTGCTGAGAGCTTTATTTTAATGAAGGCTTGGTTGGGCTCAAGCTCAAGATCACATCTCTGTGATCTTGCTCAGAGGAGGACACAATACTAAACTAGCTCTCTGTGAGAAAATTTCCCTCTTGACAAAGCAGTGGGGATGTGGAGAGAATCCCTGATTAAATCCTAAGTCTTTGAGACAGAATTGTGGAAAGCGTAGATTTGCCAAGATTTAGGCTCTCCAGGGAGGGGAATTTCACACTCAGTTTCGGGAGCAGATCTCCTTCCAGCCTTCACCCACATTTTCACAGGCTTTGTCACAATGGTAAACATCTGGGCAACATCTGCTATAAAATGAA
The DNA here is from genome assembly GCA_013400835.1 of Zapornia atra. Lineage (NCBI taxonomy): Eukaryota > Metazoa > Chordata > Aves > Gruiformes > Rallidae > Zapornia > Zapornia atra. The sequence goes on along the minus strand of VZTU01008496.1, from coordinate 82,772 downwards.
GGCTGAAACTATAAACACTTGTATAATCCAATAACATGTACTTGTCTCTGCCGAATATTGCCACGGAATAATTCTGTCCCTGAAAAGAAAAGCCCTCGGGTCTTTCCCTGTCATTAATCCCTTGGAAAGGAAGAATGGGAGTCGTTCACGCGGTCTGAATCGCTGCCTTCTGACAGACTGACAGGGAGGACAGAGCGCCCACCACGGGTTCTTTAGCAGTTCACCAGGAGCCCTTGGCGGCTGTTTGATGTTCACAAGCTGCGAATTTGGCCATCCAGGGCCTGACCTCCATCACGGGTGTTTGCCAAGTGCCAGAAGGGCTGTGTCGCACTGCACTGCAGTGCCAGGCACCGGGATATGCAGCTGACCATCAGCATGGTTAGGGCTTGCTTATGACACCAGATATTTTGCTGATTAATTCTGACCAGCCTTGGACAAGGATGTTAACTGGCCAAGGAACCTGCCATTGCCACTGATAAAGATAGGCAGCTCATGCGTTGTCCAGGACCTGGTGGCAACTTATAGGTTTTGCCCATTCACCTCATGCAATCTTCCTATCTATTCTGTATCCCTTCAGCTTATTTAATTACAGAGGTTGTTCGTTGTCCTGGAGAAAAATCTTTGCTATCAAACCTATGGGTATCTTGCCGGATTTTTTTCACTCTGTGGCATCGATAATTTCTGTGAGAAGTTTCTCTTTTCTCCTTTAATCTCAGGATACCAAAATCAGGGAGATGAAAGGCCCTCATAAGAATTAACCTTGTATGAAGCAATGAAGCCTCTTGCCTTCTCTTAGGTGAGAGGCTGAAATGAGTCCAAAACAATGTTCTGTTTTCAGGCCCTCCCTTTCCAGAAGCCCAAGTCCAGCTTCTGTGGCTTGCACATAATTGCACTGTTCATGTCATGCTAGCAGTCTGTAACCTAAGGTACTCATTTTATCCCTCTTACTTTTGATAGAATTTTGTGGGACTGCCTTTGAGTTGCTGCTGTTTGCTGAGAGGATCTTAAGTTGGGTTCCAGAAGAGGATTGCTCATTTTCTGAAATTTTTTTTTTTTTTTCATGTTTGAAAGTTTGGTATGAAATCCTGGTCCCACTGGTCTCTGCCAACTTCATCCCACCATTTTTTTGTGTGTTAAGAAGGTGTCATGTCCTGGTCCAAAAGGAAGGATGGGTGACTCAGATTCCACGATTCCCTTCATTGGAATTGAAGTGAGACAACACTTAATGTTCATACACAAATGTTAGCCATAATAGGAACACAGAGATCAAATGTACTGTGAATGTTGGCACCTTCACAATGACATCGGTTTGAGCTATGTGGCACCAAGGTGGGCTTTGCAATACCCAGCAGCTTTGAGAGAAAGAAGAGAGACAGATCACCAGTCCTGGATCCAGTGCCAGTCCTGCCAACGGGGTGTTCAGTGTGAAGTGCCCCCATCCACCAGTCTGTGCCTTGTTCTGTTATGCTCCTGGTTCCTTTCTTCATTTTCATAACACCATCTCTTCGCTTCATATGTAAATCAGCATGCATGCTCAAAACAAGGGAAATTTTGAATCTGTCAGTTTCTTGGGTCAGTGGTCTAAGGGTCGGTGGTTGTGGTTTCCCCCCACTGCCTTTACTTTTCACCCAGTTATTGTGGCTTTTGCTAAGTTGGTGCTTAAGCCATCCCTCTTCTTTTTTCAGATGTTTAAGTCATATTTAGTTCACTTTGGGGAACTTTGTCTCTGAAGCGTGACCAAGTTCCTCTTTCAGTTTCCACATATTCCAAACAGTTCTTGTGAAGGTGGCCTGGCAAAAAGGATGAAGAAGGAAATGGGGAGGGGTGGAGGGTGGGATGTCCAGACCACCGGAAAGCTCTAGTCAGTGTCCTGCAGAAGGAAGAACCTTCAGAACTACGTAGATTAGCCATTGCTACTCCTCACAACGGCCAAAGCTACAGTAGTGGGGAGAACTGTCCTGTAATAAAGCAGATCAAAGCAAAAGCAAATTAGAAAGGGATTTCCAGCCTGGAACAGAACTAACATCTCTCAGGCTCCTGAAATCTGGCCTCTATTACCACTATTTTACTAATCCAGGAAAAATTGCGTTATCTCTTTCTGAACTTCCTGTACTTCTTTCAGAGCTTGAAAGGTTAATCTCAAGTAGAAAATGTTTCTGTAGCCACAAAGAACAAATTGAAATTACCATTTACCCAGGTAACAGGACTAGAAATAGACACGGTATTAGTCAGCTTGGCATGTACTCCCTGCAGCTTGAACTCAAATGCAAATCTCTTCTGTTCGGAGCACAGCAGCAGCACGACTTCCCACCGCCTCCTGCGCTCATGTCCCCGGGAAGTAAGCTGCGTAGGGACACAGCTTTGCCCAGCCAATACCCTTGGGCAGTGGGAGCTGAAGCAAGTGACTCATGACTGCGTGTGATGCAAGACACGCATGGGACAAACTGCTGAGAGATGCAGTTCATGACTGAGAGGTTTATTCCCACTGCCAGGAAAGGCCTTGTTCTTTTCCAGCTGTTACCGTGTCTTATAAAACAAAGACGCGCAGCATGGCATTTCTGATCCAAAATCTCCATCAGTCAATTTTCAAATATTAAAAACCAGGTACAGAATTGTCTATGAACACTTAATATTTGACCTATTACAAGCAATGGAAGAACACTCTTTTCTTCCCTCTTCCTCCCCCAAAGCGCCTTAAAAATGAAGGGAAAGCAAAATGGAAACATTTATATGCATTTCTCTAAAGATGTTGTTGTGCCCACATACCACGGTGTACTGTACTGAACCTTAAGGTGCCTAAGGACAGGATGAAATGGCCTCAAGTTCTGCTAGGGGAGGTTCAGGCTGGATATTAGGAAAAAAAATCTTTTCTGAAAGAGTGGTCAAGCACTGGAACAGGCTGCCCAGGGAAGTGGTGGAGTCACCATCCCTGGAGGTGCTCAAAAAATTTGCAGACATGGCACTTCAGGACATGGTTTAGTGAGCATGGTGGTGTTGGCTTGATGGTTGGACTCAGTGATCTTAGAGGTGTTTTCCAACCTTAATGATTCACAGAACCCCAACCATCTGCTTGCATCTCCTACCTCTTTGCTTGCTGGAGCACGGTTTTGGTCTGCTGCCAGAAATATACTGGTTGGCAAAGAGGTATGTGCACTCACTCTACTAATTCCTTAATGCTGGTGAATTCAAGGACAAAAAGGGGTGACTGGGATTAAACTCCTGATAAAAATGAGAGAATTTTCCCCGATGCTAGGCTGTAGACACTAAGCACAACAGGACTGCAGCCTGAGGGCATGAGCATTCAGGACAAAACTGCAAGCTGCTCCTAGGCACTGCAGCTCCCTTAGCCAGCCAAAGGAGGCCTTCTGCTTCTCTTCCATTACTTTCAACCAGTTAGTTACATGGGCCCTGGAGCCAAAATGTGCAGACATCAGCGCCAAAGTATCTGTGTACAGTTATAAGGGGTGTTGTAGCTTAGAGCTTCACCGCAGAGGAGTCTTGCGTTGTTTTAAAAAGAGGAGACTGCTTATGTTGTGAAGGAGACAAGGATCAGAAACGCCAAGCTACACAGCGCTGTTCCACTGTGAAACCCTGTGGCAGCAACACAGTGTTTTAAAAAGAGCTTTGTTATCACTGGCCTGTCTCTCGGCTTGACACCCAGTCCTGTGCGTGTCTCTCACAGGAGCAGTTCCACCTACCTCAATAAAACAACTGAGGTGAGGATTGCAAGACTGAGCCTGACATTTGGAGGCTGGAACGTTCTACAGTCTCCTCCTCTCCCCGAGGGCCCGTTTTGCAGAAAATGCTCAAAATGTACGGAGCTTCAGCAAGTCAGGGGCCAGCTTTGAGTCAGAGGCCTAAGAGGATGGATAGCCCAGCATTACTCTTCTGCTTATGTTCTCTCCCCGTGTATAAAATGACTCTCTGTTTTTTTCCAAATGGCTACAGTGCCAGGCTGCTCTGGGGTGTGGAAATACTGTAGACGCCCTTGTTACAGACTCACAGAATCATACGGGTTGGAAGGGACCTCAAGAGATCATCGGGTGCAACCCCCCTGCCAGAACAGGCTCCCTATCTCATATTGCACAGGTAGGCGTCCAGACAGGTCTTGAATATCTCCAGAGATGGAGACTCCACCACCCCTCTGGGCAGCCTGTGCCAGGGCTCTGTCACCCTCACTGTGAAAAAGTTCTTCCACATGTTGGTGTGGAACTTCCTGTGCTCCAGTTTACAGCCATTGCCCCTTGTCCTGTCCCCACAGACCTCTGAAAAGGGGCTGGCCAATTCCCCCTGCATCCCATACTTGTTCTGCAAGTGTCAGAGGCTGTAAGAGAAGGGTGCACCCAGCAGTTTGCGTGATTGGATGTGGAGCAGAGAATTGCACATACTCCTTTAATTATTTACCACCTGTTGTGAGGAATGTTTCCCTCAATTCTGTCTAGAGAAGTTGGGGCACCTATGAGTACTCTTCTCAGCATTATAGTTGCTAGCAAAGTCGATATGGATTTAAGTCCAACATTTTTCTTTCTGCAGGCATTTCTTTCACCAAAGCTAGTCAAACTTGCTAGTTTGCAGTTCTATTTTATGCTAGGTTTTGGAGAAACAGCACTGACGGGTGCCCTTTTTGTACTGCACACAGCAGCCACACCTGCCAGTCAAAGGGTTTAGAATGGCCATTGTAATACCCCCCGTGCAGAAGAGCTTCGATGGCAAGCTCAGTTTTCAATAATCCGCTTTCTTTTGCTGAGAAAATGCCTCCTTCTCTGCCATTATTGGCAATTCCTGACAAAGTTAATCATTTTAATACAGGCTGAGTGCAAATTTGGTCTGGAACAAGAATAACAGCACCCTCCTACATCAAATGCTGCTAATACTTTGTTATTACTATTGCAGTCATAAATCGGTACTTTACAATCTGTCTTAGCAAACATTCAACTGACCAGCAAAAATCAGTATCTTAAACACAGATGGCCTTCTGACTGGGGAATGCACAGTTATTTCTGCCTGATGGTCCAATTCTGCTGCCCTGAAGCCTTGTTGAGAAACTGAAAGGCTATTGATACAACTTTTACATAACCTTGGCCTTTTATTTTCTGTCAATGCCTGCAACGATTACACAGAATCCATATACAATCTACATAATCTGATTTAAGACCCTTAGACCCTTGCTCCAGAGATCTTTTATCAAACTGAGTGTGTCATATTCCTGGCAGCACCATCTCTTCCATTGTGCTAATGTAAGAAATCTGGACTTTCAGGAGGCCTCGGTAGTTAACATTGTCTGTCTCCCCATTCCAATACAAATTTAAATATAGCTATCAATATTTATAAAAATATTTCTTCTAGTAGTTATACCTCCCACACACAAATGAAGATAAAAGACTATCTCTCTTCTAAAGCAATCTCTTCCTATGCTTTTCATAATTCTTTGCAAGGCTGAGGTAAGCCCTCCATTATGGACATCAGTTTGTTCTCTCTGCTCCTTCACAGATCTGCGTTACACGCATTTAAAGGCTGTTAGTAGAGTTGAGCTTTCATTAAGCTGAAGAAACCATTTTCTTCTAGGTTGTCCCCCCTGAGCCTTGGATCCTTCTTAGGGCCTCTTGCATTGTTCCTTCATGAAACATCATTCCAAAAACTTGGTGGTACTCCACCAGAGACCCTCCCAACTGCTGAATATGCTGCAAGGATTGCTTCATATGTCTGGCAGAGTATATTCTTGTTTACACAGTCCAAAAGGTGATTACTGCAATATTGTGACATTGTTGACCCATGTTAAGCTGCTTGCTCACTGTAACCTCACGATTTCTTCATGCATAGCGTGCTGGAATTCCAAAGGGTATCAACACAGACCTGGGAAGGCAGCAGCCTTTGCTACAGATGGCCCGTAAATATGTTTGTCCTGTCTGTCCAGGAGCAGAGAATGTAGGTAGAGATCTGTATCTTCCTGGATTGCTGGCTGGCCAGCTGTCATATCTGTTATTGCCTCAGGTCTGCCATGGGGTGAATTGCTTTTTGGGGCACTGACGGGGTGAGCAGAGGAGTGGGGGGGTTGTAGAAAGACAGCAGAGGAGGAACAAGGAACACTTGTGGAAGAAACATTGCTAGTTGTTGATAAACAGCAGCAGTCTTTCTGACCATCCTCTCTCCTGACCAAATCATTATAATCTTTGACTCAAACTTCATCATTTCCAGAAGACATTCTGCTCTGACCAAGGAGAACTAGTTTGAGAAATATAAACTTAAAAAATAAACCATAAAACTCCATGCACAGTCTGGTGAGGTCAGGAGTTTGAGAAGGTATTATTCCAGTAGTGCTACAGATGGTCTTCTGACTGGGGAGCAGGCAACCTAGGACAGCTTCCCTGTTGCCTATATTTGATGATCTAACCTGGACTGCCTTTTCCTTTTCTCCCAGTGAAGCCCTTTGTTGCACACTGAATGCTTCCTTGCTCTTTGAATACTCCTAGTAACACCAAATTTGGAGGAGTACCCAGGAGTCTTTTTTTTTTTCCACACAGAAAAGGCTTGAGAAGGTTGGCATAGCGGAATGTATAATTACTACAGAGTTGAGGTCCAGCTTCATGTTTTCCTCTGACACACACTCCTTTTTCTGAGGAAGGGGACTGATTTCTTCAAGAATAAATAGGGCAAAGTCTAAAAAAAACCTCTGCTCTGAAATTGAGTGCTCACATTTAGATGAGCTGCTTTCTGGAAGGGAAGGAGAATTGTTTTCTGGTCTTTGTTTTGCTTATGGCAACTTCTTTAGTGTATAGACATGTAGGTTTTACCCATAATTTGAACAAAATTTGGGTCTCAATACTCTTGAGTCATGCCCTTGCTTACGTTTGCTTGTGTATGCAGGTTCTACCCCTTAATCTAAGAAAATCATTTTTACAGCTTAGGGTATAAAGAGAGGCTTCAGATGTTCCTCTGGGGTAAGCATAAAGATTGCTAGGACTTATACCTTTCTGAATATTAGGAAGCAGGTAGCAATCCTGCATAGAATGGATTTCTCCTCTTGCTTGGAAAAACAGCATGCATTCCCCTGTAACAAACACTCTTTCACTGCCAGAGGAAGGCAGAGGTCTTTCTGCTCCAGAGGAAAGCAGACCTCTGAATTTGCATTCTCCGTGCCTTCCTATGAAAGACCTCAGTGCTACTACCTGCGTTGTTTCCTCACTCTGGTGTACAACCAGCCTAGTGTTAGCTATGCTCTGCTGTGTGAGACTTCCCTGAGCCTGTTCCTAACTGCCTGTGTGGTCTAGTAGGTGCCGGAGTAGCTGCTGCACAAAACCTAAGGGCAGGCATTAATAAACGTAGGAGTTGCGCTCTCCTTCCTGGAGGAGGAACTTGCTTTGATTAGAACATCAGACATGCTTGGGCAGTTTTTAGAAAGAACAGCTGTAAACGCCAGAACACTTCCTGGCATCTTCTTTGGACAGTATTATCATAATCAGAAAGGGAAAGATACACTTGCTGTAGGCAGTACAGAGACAAACCATTAATGTCATGGCACAACTGTCTTAACAGAGGCCCAGCCTCACTTGATAACATTGTGAAACCCGCAGGACAGATCTTCTTGAGTCATCCTGTCAGGCCCTGATAGCATGTGAATGTCACAAACACCGGTCTTGCCTTGGACAGGGATGGGCTGATGACTGGGGACTGTCTACCAAGAAGAGACCCTGTGGAAGCAGGATACTGCCTTGTGGGCCAGGTCCCTATTCCTGAAACATGCAAAGACCATCTGTCTTCTGCACATGTGTGCCTGTGAAAGGTCATCACTTGATCAGTTCTGGGGCGAGGAGGGCGGGGAGCGGGGAGGTAGGGAAAGGGGGGCAGTGAGCCCCCCAAGACCCCCACAACCTACTGACTCATTTCTAGACCATCTCTGAACGTTCCTGAGCACACACTGTGCCCACTCGGTGGTGACAAACCCCCGCCTATGGGGCGGGCACACTGGGTTATGCAAAGGGGAAACAAATTTTTGGAGCACGCCCATCACCTGAGGACTACAGCAAAAAAAACTCACTGGATGCAAGGGCGGTGATACCTTCTTTTTCTTTTCTTCTCTTTTTTTCTCTCAATCTGCCATTCTTTTTGTCTCTAACAAAATCTTCAGCACATCAGGGTAAGAGCGTTACAGCCATTATCTTCCGTAGTTCCGCTGAGTTTGAAGTAAATTTGTGATCTGTTTGAACCTCTCAAGTAATTGTCATTACTCCTGACTCCTGCACAGAGACTTTAAATTTAACCTCACCCACCAAGTAGGATGGGACACATGCCCAAAAGAAACATATGCCAGTATATATATATATATCTCCATATCTATCTCACAAGTTTACAAGGTCTAAGTGGAGCACTGGGATCAGCGCTGTTTAACATCTTTGTCAGTGACACAGACAGTGGGATCAAGTGCACACTCAGCAAGTTTGCCGATGACACCAAGTTGTGTGTCCTATAGACATACAGGAGGGAAGGGATGTCATCCAGAAGGACCTGGACAACCTTCAGAAGTGGGTCTGGACAAACCTCATATGGTTCAACAAGGCCAAGTGTAAGGTCCTGCACATGGGTCAGGGCAATCCCAAACACAACTACAGACAGGGCAGAGAATGGATTGAGAGCAGCCCTGAGGACAAGGACTTGAGGCTGTTGGTGGATGAGGAGCTCAACATGAGCCAGCAGTGTGCACTTGCAGCCCAGAAAGCCAACTGTATTCTGGGTTGCACCAAAAGAAGTGTGTCCAGAAGGTTGAGGGAGGGGATTCTGCCCCTCTACTCTGTTCTTGTGAGACCCCACCTGGAGTACTGCATCCAGCTCTGGGCTCTCCAGCATAAGAAGGACATCGAGCTGTTGGAGTGAGTCCAGAGGAGGGCCACGAAGATGATCACAGGGTTGGAGCACCTCTCCTAGTGGAAAGGCCTGTTCAAGCTGGAGAAGAGAAGGCTCTAGGAAGACCTTATTGTGGCCTTCCAGTACTTACAAAGGGAGCTTATAAGAAAGATGGCGACAGACTTTTTAATAGTACCTGTCAAGACAGAACAAGGAGCACTGGCTGTAAACTAAGAGGGCAGATTTAGATGAGATATCAGGAAGAAATCCTTCCCTGTGAGGGCGGTGAGGCCCTGGCACAGGCTGCCCAGAGAAGCTGTGGCTTCCCCCTCCCTGGCAGTGTTGAAGGCCAGGTTGGATGGGGCCTTGGGCATCCTGGTCTGGTGGAGGGGGTCCCTACCCATGGCAGGGGGTTGGAACTAGATGGCCTTTGAGGTCCCTTCTAACCCAAACCGTCCTGTGATTGTATGATTAAGCCCTATTGCTGGGGAAGGGAGGAAAAGGTCAACATTGGTATTCCAACAATTGCTCTCCAAGCTAGAGGAAGACCAAAGAAACTTTATTCTTCAACGTATCAAGAGATGTAGAGAAAACAAAGAATAACAGCATATCAGCTGTTATGTCCTGCCTTGAAAAGCAGAAGAGACACACCGCAAATGCAATTAAATGAAAAACAGGTTTCATGTCAACGACTTTCAGCGTGTTTCTTGTGCAGGTATGTATTACAGAACAGGCTGTGTCCTTCGGATGTGCATCACAGGAGCAGCACCTGAATGTGGCACACAGCTTACTGCATGTGTATGTTTATGGTGCGTGTGTGTGTTCTGTACTCGGTTATTATGATGAGTGGCAAACATAAATAGGGCTGGAAACTTCTCTATGGTTGCCTAGCCTCTTCCATGTGAGACCAACCTTTTAGCTGTTTATAAATTTGCCAGCACTTGAGTGTTTTCAGAGAAATTTTCTGTCTCATGTTCCTTTTGGGGTGAGAGAAGGAGAGGGGAGAGAGGGGAAGAATATTATCTAGAACAACTGAGGCACGTTTGGAAATCAGTCTCGCAGAAGATACTGCCTGTATGTTTGGTGATTTTTTTTTATAAGATGATAACGTCTTAAACTTTGGAACCCCAGATTTCTTATCTGGGGAAAGATGGTGTTTTCATGGTGAGAATGTGCATTTTATTTAGGAAAAACAGCCCCAAACATAACCTGGTTCTGTTAGCTTTTGTGAAGGGAAAAAATAAAGTCAGTCTACGCCCTCTTAAGGTTTTCTAGCTCTTTCAATTTTTCAAAGTTTTGTCTTCTCTAGAGTAGATTTGACCTGTAGCTGTCAGTCTGGACTCTTTAAGTATCCTGTCTGATATCAGTGCTGAGATGCAAACAGAAGCAGGGAATCTTTCCTTTTCCTCCCCTGTGAGTTCAGAAAATGTTGAACTCAATCAGCTGCCTGATTTGGACCAGAGTAAGACGTGTTGGTGGGGAGAGTGCAAATGGGAACGAATGGGTTAAGGAGTTTGTAGCAGGAGAGGAAGGTTGGATAAAATGACACTAGGTCAAGAGTGAATACTGGAAATAGGGACTAAATAGTCAAGGACATGGACTTGAGGAATATGGGAAGAGAAAGAAAAGATCCTGGATTTGCTGGGAATAGAAGGTGGAGTTATTTGGGGCGTTGGGCAGAATAGCTCCAGTGAGAGGAATAATAAGAAGGAAGACTAGGACAAAAAATTAGAGATGTGAGGGGAAAAAAATTCAAAGAGGTAACAGACCTGGCAAGCTGCTTTGGCTTTAAGATACTAAGATGGTGAGAGGATGAAATTAGGACTTAGGGTCCTGCAGGCTAAGGGATGTATTGGGTAGAGGAAAGCAGGCAAGGAGCTTATGGGTGGAGAATGGAGATGGATGACCAGAAACTGAGGAAGATCACATCCCAATAAATACCTCTGTCTCTAATTCTTCTAGCTTATCCTGCCATCCAGACTCTGTCCCCATCAAGATAACCTCACGTGATATGCTGTTTTGTAATGTTTTCCCAGACTGCTATATCTGGAGCACACATAGTGCAGATCATTCCCAACATACATGGTGCAGATCATTCATTGTTCTGACCCTATACTCCAAAATGATGCAACAATTTCTAGAATTCATGAAAAATACCTACATTTATAGGTGATGGAGAAACTGTTACTAGTATGGCCAGCCTAGAACAAACCCCAAGTTGTGCGACCAGGCTGACAACAGAAAAGAGAACAGTATGTTCCCTCATTTTCCAGCAGATTAGTTATGATGCGGAAAATACGCTTTCATGTTGCTGAGAAATAACCACACTATTTCAAGAGTCGATTTAAAGCTATCCACTAAGAACAATAAGAGGAATCGGGTGTGATTTCTTGATGTGAAAGAACTGAAACTGTGACAGTCAATAATGACAAATGACATAAGATGAAATTCCCAAACAGGTTACAAAGCCCTATCTCAGCAGAGTCTTGATGTATTGTAGCACTTGCCAGCCAACACATCTTGTTTCACTCTTTGGCAGCCCTCCAAAGATTTTTCTTTTTTGGTGTCTGTCAATAACACAATTGCACTCACTTCAAAACCTGAGGGCGAGGGTGGTGCAGGGTGCCTGCAGCTCAGGTCGGTGTGCCACTGCACAGCATGGCTTGCGGCTGCCTGTAGCATCCGTGGCTTTGCAGGGCCTTACGGACACTTGAGGGAGGGAAGCTGGGGCACTCTCGGGATGTGTGTGCTGCTCTGGGCTCTCCAGTACACGGCAGGGCAGGTGTGGCAAACAGCACAGCATGGGCAGTGGAGGAGGGTTGGGTGGCCAACGCTGTGTGTGCTGGCCAACGTTTGGGCACATCTGTGGGCACTGGAAGCATGCTTGAGCTGCCAGGTGCCATGGTGGTGTGCAGTGAGGGCAGGAGAGAGGCGACGGTAGCAGCAAGAGTGACATGCAAGACCCAGCCAAGAGGGGCCGTGGGTAGGCAGCGTGTGAGGCCGGCACAGGCAAGACGGCGGTGCTAGCAGCGGTACCAGCGGCCCTGTACTGGGCAGGGGTGGGTGACATCGGGGCTGTGCCTCTGTGGGTGTCAGTGGGCGCCTCAGCTGCTGGCGGTGTGGCACAGCGAAGGACGGGAGGATGGGGGCGAGGGGTCGCGGCACCGTGCTCGCCGGAGGGCTGAGGCGGCGGGCACCAGGAGGGTTTGGCCGTGCAGGCGCGAGCGGTGGGGCTGCTCTCCCTGGGGGATGGCGCCTGTGACAGCAACGCCG
>VZTU01008496.1:0-70177 GCA_013400835.1 Zapornia atra | reverse complement strand
GAGCTGAGCCGGGGGGGTGGGCAGGCAGGTGGACGCCTCCTGCCAAGCGGGGGCAAGGTCAGGGACCGGCCGAAAGCAGCCCGCCCTCCCCACCCTCTCAAGTGTCAGAGCGCGGGGCTGAGGCGGGGGTAGCCGCGGGCAGCGACCGTCCCGGCTCTCCGCGCACGCTGGCAAGCCGGGGCCGGTGCGGCTGCGGCTCCCGCCGGCTTCGCTCGCACGGCGCGGCCCGTAATGTCGACTTGCGGCTGTGCTAAGGCGAGCCGGCTTAAAAGGGTGGGGGGCGAGAGGAGCGCCTATGGTGGGTTTGCCCGGCTTCGTGCCGCGGTGTTGTGCGGGAGCCCGTGCCTGTCACCGAGGCGTGTGCGCCGGGCGCCCCTGCGTGAGGGTGTTTGCGCCGCTGGTAGCGGGTGTACGCGGCTCGGGCTTGCGTGTCCCGCGGTGGGGCCGGGCAGCAGCCCTTCCTGGACAGGTGGCCTTGTGTTGGTACGAAGCTAAGTCTTTCTGGTCTCTGGGGGTGGCGGGGCTGGGGAACCCCCCACCCCTCTGTTTCTGAGGCTGTAGGGAAGCTGTAGTAGAGTATAAGGACCACACAATGACTGTACAAGGCTGGGACAGAGCAAGGGCTTTTGTGGTCTGGGGCTGGATCTTGGCCTTCGTGGCTGTCATGTGCTGACTTCAGAGTTCCTTGCTAAGGTCACCTATCCGTGTGCTTTAGGGAGAGCCTTTGCATGTCTCACTGTTCTCTCTTATGGAGTATCTGCATCTAATTTGTGTCTCAGCATCAAGAGATCTTTGAGCCATGGTGCAGGTCTGGCTGTATGAAACTTGCTGTCTAAGAATCTCATAGCCAGAACAGAGTGTTTTGTGACATTGGTTATCTCGGTACATGCTTAGCAAAGGATGGTGTCATCTCACTTGGCTACACATGAGAGATGGTATTCTCTGATAAATGGTGCACTTGAGACCAGGCCCACAACAAGCTAACACTGCACCCTCTTAACACCATCCACTTACAATGCAACCAAGTCTTTGGAGCACTGGTATGTGGTGAGGGGTGATGTACTTAGGAAATCCATGTATTGTGGGAAAAACTGTGTATGTGGAGACTTGTGCCTTCAAGGCTGTCATGATCTGCAGGATAACTGTCCCTCCTTTCCTACCAGATGATTTCTACGTTGTGTGCCCCTCCCTGCTCCACCAGCTATTTTTACTTTGCTGTAACCTTTCTGTGGCACATGAGCCTCTGTATGGGTATCTTGTATGACTTGACAAATCAGTTCTCGTAAAGTGTCTTTACTTCCTTGACTGTGACATTATGAAATACTACTTCAGTTTAAAAAAATCCTGTTGATGTAGCTGGGTTCAGTTTAGGAGGCTGTGTGATGTTCCTTGGTCTATGTGGGTAACAGGAAGTTGCTGGGGTGGAGGGGAAGATAGTTGGGGAACATCTGAGCTCCTGTCCCTACAGGCTGCACTTGAAAGCCTGTGTAGACAACCCTTAATGAAGCTGTGCTTGCTAGGGTGTTATTTAAACCCTGGTTTTGCTGGAACATCAGATGTAGCACGTTGCCACCAAGTGAAGTTTTCCTCTTTTTATGTTTTCTTGAAACAAGGAAAGGAATTACAAACCTGAGTCTCTTTTTTTAATGTACATATATGAACGAAACCTGATGTTAGTCTCAAAGATGGGTGCAAATCTGGCATGTTTATGTTCATTTCCCATTCTCTTTTTTACTTTGGTCTTCTGAACCTCATTGGTTAAATGAGGCTTCCTTCTGAGCGCTTTAGCATTGAGTTTGCAAGGCAAGATATACATAGATCTCTGTGTGTGCATGTGAGGTCTGATGGGCTGAAATCCTGACAGAACAGTTCAGGAATCTGCAATTGAATTGCAGCAGCCAAATAGAAAACCAGACTGGGTTTCACCTGCTGTTTGCAGGCTTCTGCAAAAACATCAGTTGCACTTGAATCACTTGATCTTTGGTGGAAGTCTGTGACGTTCTTACTGACTGGCAATAGTGTAGCAATGTGCACAGCCGAGAGGTGTTTAACGTCCTTCCTAACCCATTGGTTTTGCTTTGTCAGGCTTCCATTACACTAAAAGCTAAATTATTTTAAAAGTATTGTAAAAGTAGGTATTTGGAAATACTTTCTCTGTGAAGTACATGGTAAACACTTTCTACATAGCAGTCACAGCACAAGAGAGACCATACATTAGAGCAGTTATCATAATGGAAGTAATATAGAGTGAGTGTGAAATGCTAGAACTCTTTACGTGATTTCAGGTTTGAATACATTTGTTTAAGTAATTTGAGATTCTAGATTAACTAATAAGTCTTAGAGGAAACATGCACCTGGATTTTCCAGGCAGTAAAATACCAGGAAATGAACTGTCCTCAGCGGTGCTTTGAATTCTGCCTTGCTGGATTTAAGATTAATATATTACACCCATTGTAATATCAGCTCTTTTGAATGAGTATTTTGGTCTGTGTGTTCAGTCCTTTGGGCTCTGCGAGTTTCTGAGCCAGAGGTTTGACAGTCCCAAGAAGGGACAAGAGAAGGTCCCAGCTGATTTCACCTGGGCACTGGACATCGGCATTTGGTTATACTCCTGTCTGCAAGCCAGGAACTGTTGATCTTTACTTATGTATAGATAACAGTGAGATCCAGAGAGGTCTGTACTTTCTGTTCTTATCTTGTTTGGTAATGCTAATGGAACATGGTTTATGGTTTGGTTTGGGTTTTCGTCTTCCTGCCCTAATACTCATAGAATTCGAGAAAAATCTCACCTCTGTTTTGAATATTTAATTACTGACTTATTTTTATATCTTCTTGCCCTAAAGATAAAGCTAAAAACATGGTGAATTGCCATTAATTGTTTGGGTCTGGAGAATGAAACTGTCTGTTCTGTATTGTAAGACAGCACCATAAAAAGCTTCTACAATACAGATTAAGATGGTCTTTTGAAATCTGTTCAATGATATTTTATTTTTTTTCTTTCCTGCTGAACATAAATAGTAGTCTGTTCAAGTATTAATAAGAATAGATGATTCTCGCTCTTAGACTAGTCCTCAGTGATTGTCTTCTGCAAAAGAAGTAGTAAGTCTACATTTTTAGCTTTCTTAATTGTAGAAAAGATGGGAAAATAGCTTTGGTCAGCATGGATGGTGATTTCTTTGATATTTGAGGATAGTCTTGAATTGCATTGTTCAAGGTTAAGGGTATAATTTGCTTTCATATGCCAAGACCAAAACCATTATCAACCCATCCTTAATGATTATCTGCCTCCCTAGCAAAAAAGTGTAAGTTTTCTTTTCTTTCTTTCTTTTGTTGAACAATGTAGTCAAAGGTATTAAGTATTGTACAGAAAGAGAGAGAAAGAGCATCTCTTATTTAAGATGACTGCTCTGGTTTTCAAACCCCTACTTCTATTGTGTTAATTATGAGTCAGAAGAACGGTGAATCAATCAAAAGTCTTTATAAACAACAGTAAGAAACGTTCCTACTGGCTACCTCTTACTTTTGTTATAGATCAAAGGCTAAAAAAAGCCTAACCTCTAAAGAAAAAATAAATACAAAGATGAAAGAATTTATTTTCTCTTTGTAGTACACAAAGATTGGCCTCAATTACATATCTGGAATGAATTGAGCCTCTAGATTCGTATTTCAAATGAAGCTTGTGGAAGCATGGTTTTCTTACTTGCCTCTGTATCTGTTCTTCTAAGAAAGGTAAATGAGGGACAAATGAGTTCAAAACCAAACTCCCTCACCCCTCCGGGAAGGCTTATTCATAACGTTTTCTTGTTGTGTGGATGTCAGTATATGTAGTTGCAGAAACCTGGTGAATACCACGTGGAAGGTGAGGCTCTGAAAACTACTTGTAATCCAGAAGGTCCTAACAAGGTGGTTCCTGGCAGTCTGGGGTTTCTAGGAAAAGTCTTTACGAGAACCTCTCAGAAGTGCTTGTCCAGATTAACCCTCCTAAGAAGAACAGGTAGCTCTGGCCCTCCAGGAGCTCTGATGTACTGTGAGAACTTTGAACTTCTGTGAAGATTGTAGGAGATGGACCTTTGATCTGTATGGTAAGCTGGAAGGGGGAGTAGGACAGGTCTCACAGAGCACAGGAAAGTGGAAGACTCCTTGAAATAAAGTAAGATTAAAATAAAATAAGGGTGGTGGCCATCACTCTTTTCAGCTCTTAATACTGCTTGAAGACAGACTAGACTGAAGCAAAAAGCTGGGGAAAATATTGGGATCTCCCTTAGCAATATTAGGTTACATTTGCATAGCACTGTAAGCTAAGCGATCCCAAATTTCTTTACAAACTTTGTACAGAAATCTTTTCTGCTACTAATGCAAAATGATCAATCTGAAAGATTACAGTAATTTCAGCCTGTCTAAAAGAAGTGCAGCCAGGACTGCTGACGTGCTGTGGACTCTAAATTGCGGAGTCTCTAATGAACTCTGAGAGAGCGGCGCTGACTGAACAGGTGGAGTCGAAGTGTGTGATAGTAGTATCCATAACTGTTCCTACAAATCACTTAAGTGTGGCCACTTTAACTTATGTGTGGCCACTTGTTAAATACGTTTTTCTCACAAAGATACAGAAATGCTGTGACATGTTCCTACAGATGGATTGTATGTTACAGCTGAAAAGCTGGAAAAAGCATTTTAAGATGCATTAAAGTTTGTTTTGCAGTGTGTCTATAGGGCCAGCCAACCAGTTGTCATTTTAAACTACTTTTTTTTTTTAAATGAGATGATATATATTTACAGTGATTGATTATAACTATAATTTGTGGTCTTTTTCATGGTATATTGTGAAAATCGGAACTATGCAAATGCATAGGCTGAACTTTGACATGTTTACACATGGTGTGCTGGAGGGTGTGCTCTAGCAAAGAAGTAATAGCTTTTGGTTTTAGACATAAATGTAATGTTTTGATCCCACACAACACAGCAAAATAGATTAAGGAGGATCCCATTTGGTGACTTCAGAGCAAGCAAAACTGCCTTACCCTGATTCACCCACTTGCTTTGAAAAAAAATAAAATTGAGTCATCAAGAAATTGCAAATCATATTGAAGGACTGGAAAACCTTGCCTAAAGGTGGATTTGCACTGTTTGTATGAAGAATATAGAGTACTGAGAGACTCTGTAGCAAGTGTTTACTTGCTTAAGGCATTTTTTTTTGGTTAGGAAATGGCATTCTGTTCTGTCTTCAAGCCTTAGAATTTTTTGATCATTTGAATTATTATGTCTTATTTCTGCTCCAAATGAAACAACAGAGAAACTGTTTTTTCCTGTATAAACAAAAAAGGACGGGCAACAGAGTCAGATTTCTAAAAAAAAAAAAAGAAAAAGGGAGCTTTAATTTATATATTAAAATGTACTGAAATAAATGAAAAAAAAATTGAAATACTAAAATGAAATCTTCAATTGTATGTAGAGATACAACTGAAGAAAATGCGACATACAAAGCTACCTGTACTTCTCTAAAATGTCCCTTATAGTGAAGCGTTTCCTCTTTTCCTTTTTCCTTTTTACATCCAAAATGATGGTCAGCTTTCCTTGAAGAACATATTTAGTCATTTTCAATAAGGGATACAGCATTTTCCATGGCTGGCTGAGCACATGCCAGGCAAGTATTTTTAGCCTCTTTAGGCTGAAAAGATGCAACTGGAAGTTCCACTTCAGTTGCTTGTGTTGTGTGGAAAACAGGCTTGAGTTGGTGAAGCCAGGATAACGTCAGGAGTCTGACATCAGTCCTGGTACAACGTGCAGCTGTATAGTAACCTACAGAGGGGAAAAAAATCATCAGTTGAGAAGGATAAAATCTGAAACGTGCCAAGCAGAACCATATTGGTAGATAATTAGAGCCCCAACAGAAACCAGCATAGTTCATCACTGTGTGACTTGGCAGCAATGGGGGGTAACTTGTCATAGCAAAAAAGTATTACTGAACTGAAATTTGGCTATGCTGAGCTACCTGATTTTTTTTCAAGCTTTTGCTTGGGGGTGCTGGTGGATGAGAAGCCCAACATGACAGTGTGTGCTCACAGCCCAGAAGGCCAACCGTATCCTGGGCTGCATCAAAAGCAGCGTGGCCAGCAGGTGGAGGGAGGGGATTCTGCCCCTCTGCTCTGCTCTCGTGAGATCCCACCGGAGTGCTGCATCCAGTTCTGGAGTCCCCAACCTAAGAAGGAAATGGAATTGTTGGGACAGGTCCAGAGGAGGGACATGAAGATGATCAGGGTGCTGGAGTACCTCTCCTGTGAAGACAGGCTGAGAGAGTTTGGCTTGTTCAACCTGGAGAGGAGAAGACTCCGGGGAGACCTTATAGCGGCCCTGAAGTACCTGAAGGGGCCTACAGGAAAGCTGCGGAGAGGCTTTTTAGAAGGGCATGGAGTGATAGGACGAGGGGAAATGGTTTTAAATTGAAGGGTCTAGATTTAGAGTGGATATTAGGAAGAAATGTTTCACAATGTGGGTGGTCAGGCACTGGAAGAAGTTGCCCAGGGAAGTGGTGGCTTGCCCCCTCCGTGGAAGTGTTCAGGGTCAGGTTGGATGGGGCCTTGAGCAGCCTGGTCAAGTGAGAGGTGTCCCTGCCCACAGCCAGGAGGTTGGAATTTGATGATCTTTAAGGTCCCTTCCAACCCAAACCATTCTATGATACTGTGACTCATATTTGTTGATGCTGTTTCATCTGTGATGCTTCTGAGCTCCAGTTCCCTGAACATCTGGAACAATTACCCATAGAGCAGGAGAGCAAGCTGTGAACTGCGACACCAAAACCTCTTACATGGTTCATTTGACAAAGTGAACACAACAAAACCAAAAAAGCATAAAAACTACTCCCCTTGCTTCACTTCCTGTCATCTAGTGTAAGTTTTAAGCATATGGAGTAGTTTGGGTGGAGTAGAAATCCTTCCATGGGGATTTAACTTGGCTCTCTTGGGAATGCAGAGCACCTCTTGCTGGAGGGAAGTGTGGGGCAGAGGAGATGATTCAACGCTTACTGAGAACTGGTAAGAGTCTCCCCTGTGGCAAAGCTAAAGCTGGAGAGCTGCTTTCTGATCTGTAGATGCAGTTATTTTGGAGAACAGAAGTAAAAGGCCTTCCTGACCTGCAAAACCTTTCCAGTCTGACTACAGCTGATCCCCTTCTTCCTGCTGTGGGGTCCAGTCGTGCTTTGCCTCTCAGAAGAGGATCTGTGTGGAAATCTCAGGCAAGGGTGACACAGCTGTCAGTGATATAAATAAGTGGAAGGGGGAATCCATGGCAATTTTCCAGAATAGCATTCATATAGGTCATCATACATGAAACTGCCAAAACAGTGAAGTGCTGGTCTGTCCCACAATATCAGAGTAAGGCAACATTTTTTCTCTTCATTTAGCAGATTACTAGCTAATAAAGCCAAGTATCTTTTCTTTTATACTCCTCTTAATAGTTCTCTATTATTTAACAAAGTAAATTGTTTGTTTTTTTCCTGAATTTCCTTGTGTTTGTTCATAGCTCCTGTACACGGTAATTCTGTTCCCATCTTCTGGAAGAGGAAAGAAAAAGAAAATAAGTTATAACAGAAAAATATGCAGGGGTTTATGGTGATGTATGTAATAAAGTTTGGCCTAAAGGTAATAATCAATTAAAATATACTTTTTTTTTTTAATAAATCTGTGTGTCTTCATGTGTTTTAAAGCATTTGTTTTGGGTGATGAGTACTACTCAAGAAGTTTAGGTTGAAGAGAAACTCCATCCATCCACCCATCCATCCCTCCCCACACTGTGGTTCCTCTCACTTTTCTGGCAGAAGGCCCTATCTCAGGTCTGAGCACCACGTTACCTGTGGAAACCAACAGATACTCTGAGGAGAAACAGGAAGAATGTTTAAAACTGAGGCCAGCAGAGATAGTATTTCCTGCAGCACCTTAATTCTTTGTCGTTGCTGGTTGTGGACCAGCACAAGCCACAACTAGCATCACAGCTCGATACCTTTGTAGTCAGACATTGCTGGTAGATTTATATTGGGGATGGTTGTTTTTCTTCTCACTGTAGTTAGTGGAAGTAAAATTGTACCTTCACTCTTTCATGCAACAACCAAACCACTATATGGCAACTTAGTGTTTAAACTTGAGAGATTTTATGTTGTCACCTATCCTCTAGGTATAGTTTCACAATCTGCTGGCATTGGGAGCAAAGCCAGCTTGAGAAGCTCCTGCTCTTCACTTACCACCACCAGCTGGTTCTCCCACCTGCACTATTTTGCTGTCCACTTCAGTTCTTCAAGGAAAGTAATTTTGTGAGGCCATGTGGAAACCAGATTATAAATAACTTGACAAAGAGAGAAAAGAAGAATTTTTTTTTATCTTGTGAGTTAGTTTCCTGATCCAGTTCCCCGCACAGCCCGACAGACATCTTTGTCATAACTGAGGTGCCGAAGCAGGAGCAAGCCCCAGGCTCCTGCACCTGGCATCCACTGAAGGAAGCATTCCTTAAAGTACATACTCTTATTATCTAAGACATCTGCTTGGTCTGAAAGAATTGGTGAGACATTTAACTGTACTCTCCCTGCGGTGCCCTTGGTGTTATATTTCTATGGTGTGGTGCCTCTTTTGGGGAGTTGCTTCCTGTTCTGTTATGCTGTAGTTTAACATCTGCAGCCTTGGTTAGGAGGGTGGTATCCATTCATAGCCTGCCAAAGAAAGCCAGATAAAGCCTATGTGCCAGATATGACAAATCTCTTTCTTGTAGGGTAACTTCACCCTAGATGGACATGATGTGGTTGCAGTGCCTTGCTAATGGGCTGGGGTTAAAGAGCTAGCTGTCCAAAAGATGAACAGCAGGATTATGAATAAAATAAGGAATGTATTGTGGGATTCTCTCCCATTTCACTTACTAAAATAAACAATAGATTAAATCCATGCCTGTTGGAACTATTGCTACTGTTACACCAGCCTCTCCTAATCAGTGTTTGTAAACTTCCTTGGTTAGCACTGTGGGTGATTCCAGTTGGCAGGAGTTTGCAGTGACAAGTCTGGTGTTTTTGTCAGATGACATCCAAGTGCAGAAGGAAGGAGCATGAAGATGATGAATCTGAAATTTGCAGATTTTATAGCTCTTCAGAAGAATGTGAATTTGCAACTTCTCCATCTGAATTTAGAAGTCACTAAAGTCACTCTTACCTGACAGGAAACAGAGGCTCAGGATGGGGGTTGGAATGTATTTTTTGGGTAGAATGCAGTCAGACAGCCACAGTAACACCTCATTTGCCTTTTTTAAACGTTTGTCCATTAGTGGAGAGAATGAAGGGGGAAACAGAAGCTGTTACTTCCTTGTCTTTCATTACCTTTGCCTTTAGAAATCAGTGTCTTGCAGATCCATTGCTTGATCCCACCCCAGATGGAAGGAATGCCCTCCTGCCCATAGGAAGGTTAATAGAGCAGCTGTACCACAAACCTCTTGACTCTGCAGTGGGGTTGATCCTGGGCTGAACTGGTGTAAGGCACGGAGCAATGGCAGTGAGCATGTGCATCCCAAGCACAAGAGGCTGTTTGTTTGAGTGGCCTATGAAAAAACACTGATGATGTAGAACAGGGAGTTTCTTAGTGCTGAAAAAAATGGCTTAGAGGAAATTTTGATAAAGGCATGAATTTTATGTCAGCTTTGTATTTTGCACTGAATAGTTAACAGTGTATGCTAATCAGTCTGTCAGGGTGGAAAGTAAAAGAGAGTGACCTGGTGGTATTCGCTTTAAAGTATTCCAGTGTCTCCAAGGCTTATTTGGAGGAGCATCTCTAAGGCACTATTCTCCTTACCTTGAATGTGGCCTGATTATGTTTCAGATATATACTTCTATTGTGAGCCTTTTCAGCAAAATGGAGAAATAAACTATTTGAGAACAGAATCGCTGCAGTCCCAGGCTGTTCCAGTCTTTTCTGTTCAGATGGTCATGATGTCACATCAGCCCATCTGCAGACTCTCAGTAAGCACTGACTTTGCCAGAGCACCTTGACAGAAATGTCAGTCTGCTCTGGCAGAAGAGAGAGGTGTTCAATTTTCACTCCAGTCTTTAGTATGTCCTCTGTGGCATCTGGTGCTGAGATCAGCTTGTAAATCCTGAAAATTGGTATGCAGTTGATCAGAGGTGAAAAGGGAGTGTCACTCAAGAAAGGGCATTAGGCTACCTGAGGTCATCATCTTGTCTTGGTTTGGCTAATGTGGGGCTAGTTGTTGTGGAACCTGAGAAGTTGTAAGCCATAGAGCAACAATGAAGCATCAAATAAATGTGGCTGCAGAGTATATAAAATATCCCAGACTTGTCCACACCTACCTGCCTCTCATGGATGTTCTTTTGTAACTAGAAAGCTAAATTGGGAAGGAAAGAAAACATTTAAGAGACACAGAGGGGTTGACTTGAGATTACAATAAGCTGAGGTGAAAGTGGAGGGAAGGGCATGGTGGTTTGTGCTTCTGCTTTTTCAGGGATTTTTTTTTTTTTTTTTCTTAGTGTGAATGTGAGCAAGTCTAACCAGGTTGTTCATATTGATTGTGTGCATTGATTGTATAATCTTCATATTGTGTATTTTATAGGTTGGTTTGGTTTTCTTTTAAGAGTATAATGCTCTCATTTTTAACAAATACCTGATACTATCCAGTTACTTTTATATATCTTAGAGCCTTTCCCGTGTTTCCTGGGCCTGCCTTTGTTACTGGTGAAACAACTTTTTTATTTTTCCTCAAGGTCATCAGCTGTATTTTTTGATTGTGTTTTGTAATTGTTTTAACCTCAGAATTTGAAGTGGCCTTTTTTGTGCCTGTTTAATGAATCACCAACATCTCCAGCATCCCTGTTCCTAAACTAGTTTGTTTGCTCTTGTATTTCTGTCCTGGTGCAATGTCTCTGATATCTTAATGATTTTCCTTTGCTGTGCTTTGTCAACTGGTGCACTAAAATATAGCGATATACATACAGAATTCTCATTACCTACTTGGTATAGTTTATTAAAAGCTCAGGAAGAGAAAAAAGAGATTGGGTTAGTCAATAGCAGTTTCAGTTCGGCTTATCAACCCACGCCAGTAATTATGCCAGCTTCACTAATTGCCAGAACATGCCTTTTCTTTTTCCCAAGTTCCTTTTCTCAAACTGAATTTGTGTTCTCATTCTCTACAACAAGCTTGATGTAAGTTTTTTGATTCAGTATCGAATGGAAGGAGATGCAGTTAAGTGAAGCTGGTGTGCAGGAAAAGGTGCAAGCTGCAACTGGGAAATCTCTTCCCTTTCTTCCCCTCCAAATTAATGTCATTACAGAAATTCAGCCTTTTTAAATACGCTTCTGTTCCATGTCCAGAGGAATACTGTGGAGCTGCTGGAACTACAGTGATGGCTGGGTAAGGTGAAGTGCCAAACTGAGGTACATAACACCAGCACATACATGCAAACCACTTTTAATATGGATGGATAGAGTGTTTCACAGTCTGTTACAGAGACTTTCTTATTGGAAAGTATTGCTGCTATTGCCATTAACAAAAAAAAAGCCCCCAAAGCATCAATTATCTTGTGTAATAGGGTAATTGTGGTATTAAAATTAATTCTGTTAATGACTTTAATTTAAACCCATTTTTAATGTATCTATTAAAATACCTTGAAAGGATGAATGGTTTTGGTTTATGTGATATGGTGATTTTTGTAGACAGGTACAGATATTAAGGGCTAACTCGGTCTGTGGATTGTACACATGCTGTGCTAACAGTCAGCAGTTTGGGGACTTACCACAAGATTCCTTGAAAATTCTTCATCAGTTGTAACCCCTTTGTTTATACCTGTCTTTATGCTATAGAACTTTGTCCTTCAACTGATGCGTGTGTCAATGGTACGCTGCAACCAGAGTAGTTTTCCTGTTGATGTAGGGCCTACCATATGCCTTGTCCTGCTAAGAGCAGTAAAGCCAGTTGCCATCTAAATGTGGATGAGAAGGGAAGTCCTCTGGAAGAACATAGCATCGTATAGGGGCGCTCTTCAGGCCGCTGACTGCACCTGTGTTGCTGTCACGTGCTCTCAGATAAAGGCCATTGGAAGTGAATCCATGTGCCTTGTGCAGTCCTGAGCAGGGCAGCTGCTTTGCTTTCAGCAGATACATCATGGTTCTTGTGGGCTACTGGTTAATGCTTCTGAGATGTTCTCCCTTTGCATGGGGCACCAAGTACTGTCCCTTAGCACAGCTGTCTGCTTTTAGCTTCTGGTTTTGGCCCAGATGCATTTATTCAAGTGCCTTAACACCACCTGACATCGTTGTTGAATTTCCTTATCTTAACGGTGTTTGTGGAGGCAGAGGAGTAATTAGGTGATGATTAAGCATGTTAATTAAAATTCATAGTCATGGCTAAGATATTTGCATTGGGATAAACTTCACATGTTCATAAACTTAGTAAAAATTTGTGTGTATGTTTATTTGCATTTTGTATGTATATATTGGAGATGTAGGATTTGGTCTTAATTTTTTTGTAATGCTACCATGTGCTTTGATTGATATAAACCAAAGCTCTTCAAGCTCAAAGCTTGACAGGCTCTTGAAGCTGAGGACTTTTTTTTTCCTTTCTCTAGAGCCCCTAGGCTTTTCATGTGCTTCCATTAACTTCTGAGAATTAACCACTGTGTTTTGTTTTGAGCATATTGGAAGGCTTCCCATAAAAACCCATTAATTTGTGGAGAAAAATAGCGGGGTTTTGCGTCCGTTGGAGTTGTTGGAGCAGCAGGTGGCATGGTCTGTGTTCTGAAAAACAAAGTACAAGACCACACATATTGCCCAGGACTGTAGAGCTCATGGCAGCACACAGGTAGAGCACATACAATGCAGTGTAATCAATTCTGAGTAGCGTAAATTCCCAAAGCTCTTTGGCGGCGGGAAGGGACCCATGTCTTGTTCTAGCTGGGTGTCTGAGGAACAGGACACGGGCTTTTTACCTCTGAGTTCAAGTGACACGATTTTAAGCATGATGCTTTGCAGAGTGAAAGCCTCCCTTTATTGTCCCTTTTTACTGAAACTGTGATTCCATGTGAAGAGAACGCTTGTCCAGGTCATAGGGGTCTGTGACGGCTTAAATTTGTAATGCCTTCAGGAGGTGAATATGCAGTATTTGAAATGGCATTTATTCTTCACCGCTGCTGTCACTGAAACCTGTAGTAGCGCTGTGTTTAAAGTAGGGGGATGATAGGCCATGTTCTCTAGTTGCTTTCCTTTTACTTCTTTAAATGGCAACGCAATGGATAGAAAAGTGTTCAGAAATCTGGAGGTCAGACTGCAGTGATCTTTTCGTGGTTTAGAACTCACACATTTTGACCAAGAGTGCAGCTGAGAAGTCTTTCATTAGCACAAACTGTTTTGGTTTTTTTTTTACCAGGAGGATGAGTGCACACAGGTTTGAAGATAATAGACCCTTTTAGAACTGGTTTAAAACAACATCTTAAGATCTGCCATGTTCCCTTCCTCCTTAGGCTTGCTGCAAAGACACGTTTTCCTGCAGAGACAGTGGCTCTAAACCAAGATGTTTTTGTGGCACGTAGGTCAGAGGCTGAGCCAGCTAGCAATAAAGGCAAGCCTGATTGTCACTTCTGATGGAAGCACCTAGGTCTGCCAGGGTTTCATGACTTCATGACTTGTTCCTAGGCATGATTTAGCCACTGAGTAGGAGAGCAACTGAAATTAGTGGTTGTATGAAAACATAACCACGTGTTGGTCTTGCCCAGTAAAGAAAAACAAATCAGTAGCACAGTTTGAGTTCACATACCCGAATCCTTGATTTGGAATTCTGCGCATAATTCACTGTGCTGCCTTTTAAAATTCTGTCTGGATGATTTTGATTCACTTGTCTAGTCTGTGCTAATTTTCTTCTCACTGTTCTTAATAGTTGCTGCTACTTTGCCCATCTCATCAGTTAGTTACCATCAGGAGGTCCCCAGTCCAGCTTCCTGCTCAAAGCTGGACCAGCACTGTTAGCCCAGGCTACTCAAGGCTTTGTCCTCTTGGGGTCCTTAAAACCTCCAAGGATAGCAATTCCACAGCATCTCTCTTAGCCCCCTCTAAGCCACTATCTAAGTATGACCATATAATACAATGGAAATGGTTTGTTTTCTTGGTTTCTAGCGGTTAGTACCCAGGAAAGCAATAAAACATGGTTTAATTCAGAAGTTCGTTTAATTCAAGTGGCAGGTTTTCTTGCACTTTGGAGACCTAAGATATTTATCTCTTTTTTTGTTAAACTATTTTTTTAATCCCAAACCGAGTACAGGCAAGGAAAGAAACAGGAGAACTTCTTGAGTAGTATAAACTGTGTGTGGTACTTTTGAAATTAATTATTTCCCTGCAGTAGTAAAGCTGCAATACAAGCTTTAAATAGAGGAAGTTCAGTAACAACTTTTCACATTTCTCAGCGTAAATAAAATTATTAAATGAGAATTTATATTAATATTTACTCTGAGGCAGAGCTAATCTTTGAAGTTAAGAGTTTTCTATCTCAAGTGGTATTAACAATCAAATACCAAATAGGATTAGGAGGTAAAAATGAATACTTTTATTTGTCTCCAGACCATTGTTACATAATGTAGATTATACAAATATAAACATAAAGCTTAGCAATCATTAAAACTGAATTTGAGATGTTGCATTTTCTCCAGAATGTTCCTGTTAATTTCTCTGTTGCTACACTCACAGTTTCCCATAATGTGGCAGGGTTTTCTTTCTCTTGTTGCTTTGACAATCCCTCCCTCTACATAAACAGGCACAATTTAGGCTGTCCTCGTAAGGTTTGTAGTGTAGGTTTGTAATCTGTCATTTCTAACAATCTTAGGTACTAGTTCTTTGTGGTGAAGAAGTAGCACGCCTCAGTATATGTATCACTGAAATGTTTTCTGCAAGGGAAGGTAAAAGATTTTACCTACATTTGGCTACATTTTAAGCCAAGCTCGATTTCATTTTAAGCAAAGTAAAAAAAAATAAAAAATTATGTGTTAACACAGTGGCAAAGTCCGAAAGGCTGCACTTTTAGAGGTGTACCAGAACTGAGACATGGCTCTAAATAAAACCTGGATAAACCCATGGCATTTTCTGTCTGTCTAGGTCTTTAGGTTGTTCTACTAGTAAAACAATTGGTGTAATTTGTAAAATTTGAATCCTGAAGGAGATCCATTTTTTGGCTTCTTGTGTTTTGGTGGCAAGTTTAAATTACTTCCATACAAACAGAGCCAACACCTTTAGAAGTTGTCCATGTATTTTGAAGTTTCTTCTTCCTTCCTTTCTTCTGTGCAGTCTTTTCCCATGAGCACTTGCTAGTTGGAAGATGGGCGTTAACAGCTCTGTAGATGAGGTGCTGCTGTGGGTGATGCACCTTCTCTTTGCGAGGCTGGGATGGTTCTTTCTCCACTGTGGGAAGAACTGTGATATCTGTCCCCTCAGTTATTTGTGAGGAAGAACTAAGACCGGTTTGATCTCATGCATCATGTTGGAGTATGTGTTTCATGTTGGCTGTTCCCTCAAATGATTCTGCTCCCGTGTGTGTATTTTAATTTAATCTTCCAAATATTTTTCTGAAGTGTGTCACTCAGACTTGCCAGCCATGCCTTTCGAATGCAAAACTCCTCCAGTTTTGATGGTTTGTGATTTATATTTAGCAGTGTAACAGTTCTGTCTCCTTTGCTTGGAGATAATTAAAAAATGTGTTGGAATCACCCATTTTCCTCTGAGACTTCACTCACAGTCTCTCAATGGCACTATATGATGTGATATGAGCAACCTTAGTTTGGGTCTTAAGAAGAACGTTGTTTGACTTGTGTTTAGACTAGAGGCTGGGAGATTTAGGGTGCGCTCAGTTTATCTTTTCCCTTTGAAGAGCACTTATCATCCTTACCCAAACTGGCTATGGGTTCAGATTTGCCCAGGATTTTCAGTTCTGTGGGCAAATGATACCTACACAGAATGACAGCAGATGATGAGGGAGTGTCGACCAACAAGAGAACCTGTGTAGGCAGGATAACGTCTTGTGCACCAGGTGCCCTGTTCCCAACACAGGCAGACAAAGACCATCTGCCTGCGAAAGATCATCACTCGGTCAGCCCCACGGCAGGAAGGAGAAGAGGAGACGGTGAGCCCCCCAAGACCCACTGACTCCTTTCTAGACCATCTCTGAACATTCCTGAGCACACATTGTGCCTGCTCAGTTGTGACAAACAATGGGGTAGATACACTGGGTTATATAAAGGGGAAACATAAGGTTTTGGAGTGCGCCCATCACCTGAGATCTACAGCTATGAGCAGAAAACCTCACTGGATGCGAGAGTGGTGATACCTTTTTTTTCCCCCCCCTTTTCTATCTCTCTGCCATTCTCTTTGTCTCTAACTCCATCTTTGGCACATCAGGGTAAGAGCGTTTCAAGTTCTGCTATGCCATTATCTTTCATAGTTCCGCTGAGTTTGAAGTAAATTTGTGATCTCTTGGAACCTCTTGAATAATTGTCCGGACTACTGCACAGAGACTTAAAATTTAACCTCACCTGCCAAATGAGATGGCACACCATGATAAACCATTGCCAACTTGATTTTTTTCTCTGCAGACTGCATGCCACGAGATTACTCTATGGCTCTAGCTGAACATTTATTTACTGTTTCACTTGCAGTCTTTGCTGAATTACAGAATTTTGATTCCTTTTTAGGAAAAGTGTTGAGGTGATGATTTAACTGATGCATATATATACACAGATATATATTTGTACTTATTTCAGAAACATGCAGAGGCTTGTTTCTATATCTAGAAAAAGCATCAGTAACTAGAGCGGACTGATTTTAGATCAGTGAATTAAAATAAGCAATTTGAATGTGTTTCATATCAGCAAGAACAAAACTGGATATAAATAACTGAGTTTAGTCCTGATTT
This sequence comes from Zapornia atra, assembly GCA_013400835.1. Taxonomy (NCBI): domain Eukaryota; kingdom Metazoa; phylum Chordata; class Aves; order Gruiformes; family Rallidae; genus Zapornia; species Zapornia atra. Next base: position 53,254 of record VZTU01008496.1, on the reverse strand, counting down.
GAATTTGTACTTTATAGTAATTTTCCAAAGGAAAGGTTCATTCTTAGTCGTTTATGACATTGTATACGTTGATATCCAGCTTAATGCATAATTTTGGGTGATACTTGGTACTTTTTTATGCAAATATGATAGAGTCCATTTTTGTATAATTTATCTGATTCATTACTTTTGCTCTGATCTCAATTTTCGCTGGTCTGTACATATGAAAAATCACATATTTCTAATTGACTTTCGCTTGAGGTTTATTTAACATCTGGTTCGGGTGGAGTTTTTTCAACAATCTCAGAATCGGTGGTTTTAGTTAGCTCTCCCCAAGAAATTAAAAATACAAGAATATATTAAAAAGATTTAACAAGACAGCTTTTGAATACATCTTCCTTTGTAAGCAGGGAAAGTACTCAGCATTCAGTGAATCATAAACTGATACGTATAGTCCGTTAGATGTGCAAGGATGATAGCTGCTAGTACTGGTTTTTAATTGTTGGCTGAAGGAGAAGATAACATTTCCTTATCCACTTTGAAACGTCAGGTTGTTAAAACGAACTACACAACCCAGAATTAAGATCCAGTTTTCTCTGTAGCTGTAGAAGAGATGGTTGCTCTCAGAAGCTGCCTTGGACACCTCCCCATACCCTCTCTTCAGGTCGTGTTCTGACACCTGAATTCCATGAGACTTTTCAATTCAGTTTCCTTTGGTAGCAAACTCGTATTGGTTTAACTTGACTTCAGCATTCTTTTTGATTATTTTAATACTTTATACTAAGCCTGGACCTCAACATCTGTTGTTCTCATTTCAAAGGTAATATTAATTAGGGGTTTAATTGTACTTTGGTTTTTAAGTGACGTGGTGTCTTTTAATTACTCTCTGTTTTGATAAGAACATTTGTCAAAGGACATTCCTTGAAGTGGAACAAGTGTGGCTTATTTTGAGGGTTGAATCAGGACTCCGGAATTGCATAATCAGATGTGTTACGTTGCAGTCAGGTACATTTATTCATAACAAAACTTTAGGACAAAGTGCAACAGAGTTGACTATCACCATTAGGTGATGTTTAGGGAGAACTGTAAAGGCCTTTTAGCCTGTTTTGTACTGATGAGAAAACTCCTTTGTTGAATTTTTGTGACTGGTGACTTTAACTGTTCAAAACCACTTCCTTCATCTCTTTTTTACCAACTGTACAGCCATGCCTTGAAGACAGCTGGGTGTCAGGTTAGGGGTGGCCTTTGTATTTTCCCTTTTGGCAAATGAAGCAGACAAACTGGCCAAAACAAGCCAAAAATCTCTATTAGAAAGCTTGCTAAGAAATCAAGACAGCTAGCACAGGTGGAAACAATAAAGAAGGACTGCCCTTTCTAGTGAGCGCCAGCTGGTGCGGGGTTTATCTGTATCGTAAAACAGCCCTCCCTACAAGCAGGTGTGCATGCTCTTCCCTAAAACACTAGGTGTAAACCTGATTGGCTACTAAATCATAATAAATGCGTTCTGTATTTAATAGTTGGAGAGATGCAATCTAAATATTACACGGAAATGGATTAATTCACATTTGTTGCCAAGATGTTTTAAGGAAATTAGAACTTCTTAGGTCTGTTCATTGCAGGAAGGGGAACTGAATGTGGGATTACAGTGTCACTAGAAGCAGTATTCTTGCTTATTTTTTGAAGGGCATATGCAGACATCAAGGTTAAGGTCATAACAGTATTGCCATGTTCCCACCCCTTTCATCCCAGGGTCTTTAAAAGGAAATCCACCGATGCAAAGCAAGAAACAGGGGTGACAGTAGAAGCTGATGTTAATTTTACATTGATCATGGGGAGACAACCCACCAGACTGCCATTCACGTAAGATCACTTTGCTTTCTGGTTCGGAATAAACAGAAACCTTGGTTATGTAGTGAAGGAAGACATTTGTTCTGTGAAGTCCTGTGCAGACTCTGAGCTGCAAAATGACACACGTGCAGCGCCTGCAAGCAGAAGGGGCTGCCCATTGCAGCACACACCTCCATCTTGTAGCGACCCGGGCTTTGCAGTGAGGGGCTTGTCACTTAATGGCTTTTGTGGGCGAGACCAGGTACATGCACAGGGAAAACCTTATGTCTGGCACCACACACCCAGAGACTTTTTTAATACGTGTGAAGGAGTTGCTGTCGTGATAAAAACAGAGGGATGTGTCTTGGTGAAAAACGTGACTGGTAAAAACCTTCATTTGTTCCCCCCTCCCCAGCAAATTGCCTGAAAGTGGATCATAAACAGCGATGCATCATTACTATTATCTCCCGCTGTGACTCACCGAGCCATATATAGCAGCTCATCTTTTGAGGAGAATTCTTACTCAGAGCAAGTAGGATGTGGAAACAAATACTGAATGTCAGACTGTTATGTCACGGTTGCATTAGAAATTCTTTTGTGGCAGATAAAAATGTCTAAAAATGGTCTCAGCAGCAATGTCTGTCTCAATAAGAAAATATTGTCAGGATATAAATCCTCATTAGTTATCTCCTGATCCAATGTTCTTATCTTCATAGTATTTTTCTCTGTTTGGGCAACAAGACCGTGTTGTTTAATTGATCTAGCAAATTCTAGGATATTTCAGTATTTCTATTGCTGTTAATGCATGGTATCAGGTAGCTTTTGGACCGTGCTTTAGGCTTTTTTTACTTTGTGTTTTTAAGAGCTCTCTCCCTTTGATTGTGTTAACATGCCCAAATTAGTTCCCTGTGATTTCTTTTTTCTATTCTCTTTTAATTGTAAGGAAACTGCTTACGAGCCATACTTGGGTGTCACAACTATCCCTTTTAAAATTCTTCTGTCTTTCTTTTAGCAACATTTGCTTTCAGAACACTAACAGCATCTTTCCTCCATATTTTGCATTAATGTAGTACCTTGACCCGTAGACTGTTACTCTTGCCAAGAAAGACTAGGCAAGGCTTGCTTCAGGGCTTCAGTGATTGCAGCTGGACCAGCCTCTCCATCCTTATCCCCAGATGAACTCTAGCCTGAGGATCCAGAGCTCTGTTTTTCTGGTGCTGTTGCCACTGTCACTTTCATTCCACGTCCACTGCTGCAGCGAAGTACTGCGTTGTTTGTTTGTGCTGCACGTATGTTGACTCAGCTTTCACTTCAAAACAGCCTTCCAGGGTTTTGAACAGCCCTGGGAAATAAGAATCTTTTCTTGTGTTTTGTGATGTTGATAACGTACTAATGAAGCCATGTTACTAAAAGAAATATTCCTGTGTTTTGTTACAGGTTTTGGGATTTGAAGTTGATACGGTGAACTCTGTCCAGTTTTCAAACCACACAGGTAAAATTCTAAATGTGTCTTCAGATACTGCTCCACAGTCATTCACTTCTACTCAACATGTGCCTCACCTCATCACATGACAGTAGAAAGGAGATCAGTCTTAGCATTTCGCTCACATTTCTAGAATACAGGACAGAAATGTAATTTCCATTTTTGGATTCAAGTCTCACAGAAGTCTGGATTCAGGATTAGGACATGATACAATGTGATAATGTCCTGTTCTGCTGCTTCAGAGTGTGAGTTTCTTAGGTTAGGCAGTAATCTAATTAACTGAGACAGTGAAATGAAGCAAATACGGCCCTCTATGCAAGAGGCCTGTGGACAGTGGATTAACCAGTCCTCTTTTCTGTGCATTATGGCCCTGTGACTCTAATAATCATATTTCCATCCCAAACATCAGAAAAGTCCTCGCCTAAACGCACATCTGCTGTCTTGGTGGTGGCAGGTTATCTGAGGGGAGATCTACTCTAGATAAAGAAATTCTAAGTGTGTCTTAAATAATCCAAGATCAAATTCTGACTTTTAATATCTTAGAAAAAGAACAAAAATTGCTTCTGACAAAGAAAAGAAAAAGAAAAGTTGAGATGCTTTCCTAGTATTGCACAGGTACAGCTCCATTAATAAACTACTGAATTTTTGGAACAGAGAGCAGACCAGGAAGCCTCTGTCCTTTCTTACTATACTGAGCTCCATGCAGCTTTCAAAAGGTTGTAAGATATTCCTATCATGGAAAGAATTTAGTGTCACCCTGGGAAGAAGAGATTAATGTTTCAAAGGTAGCTAGAAAGGAATCTCTGTTGTTGAGGAAAGGTACAAAAGAAGTAATAATTAAACTAGGAGGTGTGGTCTTCCCTGGCTCAGGCAAAAAGCTGCTTATTTTGCTTACACCCTTTGGCACAGGACAAAGGTTCTCTCATTTTAAAAAAAATATAATTAGATGTGACTAATGTTTCTTTGGAGTTAGGGATTTCTTGTTTAGTTTGTGATAGCTGGGTAAAACTGTTGTAATGTTCCATAAATGAAGTGATTTTTTTTTTCCCATGAAATAACTCAGCACTCAGAATGGATGAGCACTTGTCATTTGTTGGCTTTCAGTTTCAAGATTACATTAGTTTTATAAGGCGTTAAAAGAGTTTAATAGAGTTTTTATTGGACCATAAACTGAATGTGTCTGAAGGTAGGAAAATTACATTACTAATAGAGTGACCAGGTTCTAAAACAGAAAATAAGGACTCTTTTTCTTTTTTTTTTTTTTTAAATAATATCACAGCTGGAGAAGGGTTATCAGGTCTTTGTTCAAGGCTTTACTGATAGTGAAGATAGTAGAAGGAACAAAAAATCAGTAATGTCTCAAAGATCACAAGTCTATAAAATATGTGAAATTTTTAGTTGGTGTTCAGGAGTTGCTTTTATGGTAATCTTGATTGTTTTAGTAAATGTGTTAAAAGTCCCAAAGATTGCTGTGCTACCTCATGACTTTGGGAAGCCAAGGTTTTAGAAAATAAATGAAAATACGGGTTTTTGACGCTTGCCAAGCACGAGCACAAGGAGATTGTATTTCAGAGTGTTCGGCTGTTTGGCAGAAAGAAGAAACAATGGAAAAGAAAGGAAGGGCACATACTGCCTTTTATGGCAGGTCTAGTTTTCTAATACTGCAGTTTTCCCATTAAATCCTTCCTACCCTTCCTTAAATTGAAGGGTGGATTCTAAGCTCAGTGGCTTTGCACCTCCTCTTTGAGAGGGGCCCGGAGGTGTCCTCGCAGGAATATTCCTGCGTGCCTGCACACAGACTTGCGCTGGTACCTGCAGATGGCTCTTGGTGCAGCGGCCTGTGCTGGGGGATTAATGAGCAGAAACTGCCTTGCTGGGCTGGAGCTTGGGGCTGGAGCGGTGCTGCAAAGCCCAGGATGAACTGGGGAAGACAACTTGATTTTTCCTACAATAATGAGATTTTATGAGAACCCTTTCTGTGGTCATCATTAGAGCTGAAGGGCAAATTCAGCTCCAGTTTCTAAAAGAATGTGATATAGCAGAGGGGACACAGGTAGCAAAGGTTTTGGACATGGTGTTCATTCCTTCCCCATCCCTGTCTTTAAACCAGGTCTTGCTGGCAAAAGATAAAATGGAGAGAGAATTGATGACTAATGGGCTTTCTTTGGTGAATCATTATTGCCCCCCGCTCCCGTTTTCAAATTAGTAAGATACCACTGGCCTATTTCTACTGACTCCTGCTCAGAAAATTCAGCTTTCTTTAGTCTCTGATAATCCTGTAATTCAGAAAATGTGCTTTACATCAGTCCCCCTAGGAGAGCGGTTTGTCATGTTGCTTGGTGAGGAACTTTTATGATTGGAGTGACTCACCCTTGAATGGCGTCATGCTTCATGTACAAATAAAAGAAGCTGTCATGCAACCTACAAAGATTCTGTGCTTCTTATTCTATTTTACTCTATACACACGCATTGTCTGATGGGCAAAAAAAACAAACCCAAAAAAACTACTTTAAAAAAAATTGTATCTTTTTTTGGGGTGCATTTTTAATTCTTAAAGTGACTTGCATTTTTTTTTCTACTTGATAGGTTAATAGCAAGCATATAATGTGCTTACTGTGCCATCCAAATCCCACCTTTGAAACTCCTCCAGAACAAATACCCCATTTTGCTCCTTTTTTTTTTTTCTCTTTTTAAGCAAAGCACTTTTGACTTCCACTTAGTGGGTGTGTAGTGGGTGGTTGGGTTGGCTGGTAGGTCTAACACATGAGAAATAATAATTATGTCTCATTGATGCGATTCTTCCCAGCCTGCTGCCCACATGCAGTCATTCACACCTCTGCGGCGCAGGACAGAAAGAAAAGATCTCCACTCCTGCCTAACATGGGTACTATTTTACTCCCACACCCACCAGCTGTAAAAAGTCCCATGCAGGAGTTGGGACTGTATTTCTGGCTTTGTTGAAGGCCTCCTGATAGCTGAAGATTAAGTCATGGGTTGAGACCAGGATGTCTGCTGGAGTTGCGTGGGAATTTTGTGGCACAGTTGAGGTCGCATTACCAGCCCATCATGTACCTTAAATGCTGGGTCGTTTTTCCTTTATCCCAAGTAAAATACTTGGTTACTGAAGCCTCTTGGAATAGTTGTGCAGGAAGCACCACAGGGGGAACTCAGAACAGAATGTTCTGGGTTGGAAAACAAAGAAATCTTACGTGCATTGCTGTGCTTACATGGCAACTGGGGGGTTTGTTGGGGTTTTTTGTTTGGTTCGTGGTTTGTTTTTTTTCTTCTGGTATGCCTGGGATTTTTTAACTTTTCTTTTTTTTCCTTGTTTTTGGAAGCAATTAAGTTGTCTTATAAATACACTCCAAAGGAGAAAAAAATGTACCACTGGAGGCAGGTCAGGAAGTATGTAAATTCACCCTGGGTGCAGTATTAGCTGCTTCTCTTAGCTGTGGTTTTGTTTTGGGTTTTTTTCTTTTCTTTTTCATACAGATGAAACAAGACATTTCCGTGGAGATTAATGAATATGTTTGTCATGTAGAGGGATAAGTGACAAGAGTCACCATATCGTAGCTGTTTTTCGTTCCCTTATCTGCTTAAAAGCAACAATATAACATTTCATTGCAATAAAAGGCTGTAACACAGATATACAGACGGGTTATAAAGATGTTTAAATGTTTATGTTTGTGTATTTAAAATTATTACTAATCTGGGAGATTCATGCACTCAATCTGAGTCAAGTGCAGTTTTGGAGAGTTGCACCATGATTTGCTGTGTTCTCTCTGCTCTCTCAATCCAGCACTGAAGGGGACTGTTTGGTGGCTTTGTAAGCAAAACAAGGAAGCCTAAGAGTTCTGCCTCTGTGGAAGACACAGGCCAAGATCTTTTCTTGGATATTAAGACAAGAGAGCAGTAACTTGATCCAGCTGCTACGCTTAACCGGCTCTGTAGGTTCCACATGGGGTGCAGTTGTACAAACTTGAAACCCATTGGTTTTCTTTGGCTGTGGTTCTTGCATTAATGTGTGCAGATGAGCAGGTACTGTGAGACTCTGAACTTCTGTACTGAGTGCCACAGTGGAAATACTACTGCAGGGTACGAGTTGGGGGAAGCAGTCAGTTAAACAGAAGATTAGAAAACAGAAAAGCTTTCTCTTGCTCTTTGTCAGATACTTGTATTTAGTGGTGTAGGCACAGGGAAAACATTTCTAGGAAGCTGACTTACTTTTAGGTCTTGCAGAGCAGCTCTGGGCCTTCAAACATCCTCATTGCTGACTGAGTTCTCATGCCTAGCCAAGGCAGACAGCGATTCCCTGATATCATCCTTACGTTATCAACCACTCATGTTTTTCCCAAAAGCCAACTTGACCTCACATGTTTAAGCTTGCTGCTGGCACTCCCTGCTAACTAACCTTGGCTTCGGGGCTATGCAGTGGGGTTTTTGACCATACAGTATCTGTTTGGATTTTTGCTGGATCTTATCCCTGTGCTTTTCCCTTTCAAAACTGTCCCTCTCCCACAGGTTATCCATCCTTCAGTTAGTGAAACCCTTTTTGGAGATGAGTAACCTAATTTTTCTTCCATCCCCTTACAGAAGCTGCTTTTTGGTTGTGTGTTCCACCAAGAGAGTAGGATAAATGCAGGGTTGTGGGATCTGCCCTTTGTTCATCATGTTATGTGAAGTCACCCTGGAGAAAGGGGTTAGGGTGGTTTCCATCTTACTGCCCATTCTGATTTTGTTTTCTTTTGAACATGATTCAGCTCCTAGTGAAATCCCCTTTCTCTGCAGATCCAGTGAGGGCATTACCCTTTCTCTTCTGTCTGAATATCTGGGGCTTCCCTGAGAGCTTCCCTAGGGCTTTTTCTTTTTCTTTTTTTTTTTCCCCTCCAGCTATTGTGTGATTAGACTTCAGGTTGTATTACATGTGTCACCAGGAGGTAAAAAAGATCCTCGGGACACCTTTGGAAGTCATTCCTACACAGTTTGGACAATGTCCCTCCTGCACCATGTGGATAACTTAGCAAATCCTGAGCTCAGCTGGGCTGATACTTAACATTTTATTTCCCTATTTATTTCCCTCCCTCAGTGGAGGATCGGCATGGCACAGACCCAGCGCACTAACTGTTAAAGACAGCTTGACAGGGGGAAGTGAATGTGCAGGATCTCTCTGTAAGAGTAGATCCTGAGAGTATATAGATTGTCTGGACAATCTATTGTACTTATTTTTATGGCCATATGTAAGATAGGTGGCTGCTCTTGTGCCAGTTGACCTTGATTGTGGGTGAAAACCACGCTCAGTTTCATTGATGAGCACAAAGGAATGGGAGTCACAGAATCATTAAGGTTGGAAAAGACCTCCCAAGATCATTTTGTACAAGTGTCCCCCTTACCACCCATACTGCTCACTAAACCATGTCCCTAAGTACCTCATCCAACCTTTCCTTGAACACCCTGAGGGATGGTGACTTCACCACCTCCCTGAGCAACCTGTCCCAATGCCCAACCACTCTTTCTGAGAAGAAGTTTCTCCTAATTCCTAACCTGAACCTCCCCTGGGGCAACTTGCAGCCATTCCCTCTTGTCCTATTGCTAGTTATCTATGAGAAGAGGCTGACCCCCAGCTCATCACAACCTCCTTTCAGGTAGCTGTAGAGAGCAGTAAGGTCTCCCCTGAGCCTCCTCTTCTGCAGACTAAACAGTCCCAGTTCCTTCAGCCACCCCTCATCAGATTGTGCTACAGACCCTTCACCAGCCTGGCTGCCCTTCTCTGGACACGCTCCAGAGCCTCGATGTCCTTCTTGTAGTGAGGGGCCCAAAACTGAACACAGGACTCGAGGTGCAGCCTCACCAGGGCTGAGCACAGGGGGACGATCACCTCCCTGGTCCTGCTGGCTACACTGTTCCTCACACAAGCCAGGATGCTGCTGGCCTCAGCCATCTGGGCACTCAGCTGGCTCATGTTCAGGCGGGTGTCAACCAACACCCCCAGGTCCTTCTCCTCTGTACAGCTTTCCAGCCACCAACTCTGATGGACTGTGTCTGATATATCCCTGTACGGCCTGGCTTTGCAGTGCTGATAGAATTAGAGATGTGAGGCAGAGGCAAGGGCAGAATACTTCTCTCTGAAGCTGCAGATGTGACAGAACAAACATCTGCATATATGTTAAATAAGCCAAGTACTCGAGTTAGTTGTAGCCAGGACTTCCTTGTGTACTAGGGGCTACATGTGTGCCTAGGTGATTAGCATTGCTGTTTGGAGTATCTCTATGTCCTGCAGTGGAACTACAGCCCTAACACAGGGGGATCCCTCACTTCATCCATCTCTTCACAGAGACTTTCTAAAAAGCATTTTCCAGGGAGAGAACTGTAGTGTCTGATGTGTGTCAGTCTCCCAGCCAGCTGGCGGCAAGTCATGTTTTAGAGGCTAGGCTTTGGTTTGGTGAGCTGAGGAGAACAAAATGATCCATCTGCTCACTCTACTGTGAGTGTATTTGCATTTGTAAGAAGGAAAACTGAAAAATGTGCTTGTCCCAGGCTCTAGGCACCTTTTGCTGGTTATTCTAATTTAAACAGAGTTCAGTGTGATAATCAAAGCCAACAGTTTTTATCACAGAATATTCTAACCCCAGGAGCAGAAGTTAAACAATGTAAGACCGTTGTCTTCACATGGGGATGGTATGGAAGAAGCTACTTTATTTAACATTTCACTTTTCATATTTCCAGTTAATAAAAAGATAAGCCTTTTAACAAACTGAATTTATTGTGGTTGGAAGAGTGAAATTGTGGGGCTTCATCTAATATCCTGGAGGAAAGCCCATTCATATACATGGGAGTGATGGCTTCCATCTAGATGGGCAGGCTTTGGTGACAAGATGCGTTTATATTTTTAAACAAATAGAGTCTGTTGAGGGAGAATACACCCCACCCCATCCCCTGACATTTGCTGCCAGGAAGCGTGATCCATAGTTTGCTGAAATCAGTTCAGCTTCTCCAGGTAACTTCACTATCCATCTGCTTTTCAGCTGAGAATATCGGCTTGTAATTCTTAGAGATCATTTAAGGATAACAGCATATGGATATTATTTGTCTGTTTATAGTGCCTTTCTGATACTCATTTGCCTCCTCCAAGATCCTCTGCTATTTTTGGAAGAGAATCTGTCAGATGACATTGTATGTTCAAACAGCATCCATGACAATGTTCTGCTGTGGTCACTATTCCTTATGTGCAGGTCCTAGTGAACGCTGTACCCAGTGGGTGCAGCAGTGCTGCATGTCTGTGTCCAGACAGATTCACAAGCCTGCTTAAGCTTATCATCTAGTTGTCAAGTGTCAACCTTTTTTTAAAAAAAAACCCAAAACCAAAAAAATACTATGCTGACACCCTCCCCATGTTAACTCTTCTGCTGACAGCAGTTTTCGTTCAGCAGCAGCGTTTTACAGAAGAGGGGCTGGAAATGCATTCTGGTGCTCATATCTGGTACAGTCCCTTCAAGTGTATAATCCTACGTAGAAGATCTAGCTCTTGAAAAAAATATCTGGCCTTTCCTTTGCAGGTTATGCCCACTGGAAGGGCCAGGTGTTAAATTCAGATGAACTTCATGAACTGTATGAAGGACTTAAGCTGAACAAGGTCAACCAGTATGATTATGTACTCACAGGTAAGAAGAGCTTCTTCCTTGGACTTTCCCTGATCTGTAAACAAAAGTAATGTAAACCATATCCCTCCTTATTCCACATCAAGCAGTTATGTTTTCCTTCCTTTGACACTTCCTACAATTTCATCTGTATATTACAGCCTGAACTGCTCATCCCCCTCAGTTTGTAAGAGCCGGGGTTCTCCACCCTGAAGGTTGTAATTGGGTGGGTAAATCGATCCCCTTGTACAGTTTACAAACCATGCCAGTTATGTGCAGGCTTAATTAATGTTTTGGGAGTGTCCCAACTGAAAACATTCTGAGGAATATCAGAGTATTATTTTAAAATTTATTATGAAAACAGGAGTTTAACCCTTTCTCCTGAAGTTGCAGTACCGGAACTTTGCGATACCGTAGCATGGTTTTATACACAGTTGCCTGTCCTTGCTTTTTCTACTTGATCTTTAAGGGGTAACACTTTGTTTACAGAGCAGAGTGTAAGTGGGGCTGGATTTTGAGTTTGACTCTGTCCTACCTTTTTTTTTTTGCTCTTTGTTACTGTGTAGGTCCCCTGGATACCATTCTGTGGGACATTATGAGTGTGGTGTTTCCTTTGCTTGCCACTAGGTGCAAAGCATTTGTAAAGGCAGGCAGAGAACTTCTTGTAGCATGCTTTGTGAAAAGGAGAGAGATTGTATGTGCAATTTTTATTAGAAACTGCTTCTCATCCAGTTCCTGTTTCTCAGATGTAGATTGCTGATGGGGTTTCACCTGAGTAAGAGCTATGCATCTGGTTTCGATTACAGTATCAATTTTTTATAGCAGTGAACAGTCACTTTTTAAAGGTAAACAGAAATATACTGTCAGATTTGAATGATTTCATAGCTTCACTGGTAGGGAAGTGCTTTATACACAGGGGAAGCTGGAGACTTTAACTGTATGGATTATAACCCTGAAGCAGTCGTTCTGGCTTGAAGGGTGTAGCATGTTTGAAGGGTTATAGTCTACTGTTTTTCAGGGAACATCTCCAAAGTAAAGGAGACTAAATAGAAAATAAAGCAAACTAAGGTAAGGAAATTAATTTCAGCATAATTGGCTTCTTTCTGATTAAGAAATTGGCAAACACCCTTTCTTTCTTTGAAAGAACTCACACAGAGGACATTTCCAGGAAAAACACAGTTTTGTAGGAGTTTTCAGGAGCTGTTAGTATGCAAAACTTGTAAGTAATGTTTGAGCATGCTTTTGGCTGAAATGTTCCTTTTTTATTTTACTTTGAACTCTTGGAAGAGATCCCAACTCCTTTCTTATCATTGCCTTGTACTGGCAAGTGGATGGAAGAGATTTAAAATGGTATTTGGAAAAACAGAGGTTTCAGCAAAAACAATTTCTGGAGGAAAAAGAAAATATTTGTTAATATGCCTTTCAAAATAGGAGTTGTGGGTAGATGGATCAGTGTGTTCGTGTTTGTTTCAAAATCTTGGTCAGTGTCCATACTGAAAACAGCTACAAAAAGCAGGCATGGGTGGAAATGGTACTGATTTCTTAAGATCTAATAACACTCTCAGTGGTTTAGTGTGCAGTTGTGCTGTGACTGAACTTAAAATTCGGGTTTTTTTTCATTCAGGGCCAGCAGATTTTTCTTTTCAAACAGGAACAGCCTTTCACTGTAGTGTACAACTGTACTTTGTACCTCCAACAACCTGCATATGATAGATGATTTATCCAAGCACTGAAAACAAATTAGTTTGTCAGTAGGTGGGATTTGACTGTAATTATATGTCTGGCGACTGTAAATATCTTGGCTGAAATGGAAATTATTATCTTCAAGCTGATTATACAAAATAACACTTCATTAACATTTCTGACTGTTACTTGCTTGTAGATCTTCATATATTTGTTTCTTTTACAGTATAATGCTCAAGGTAAGTGAGAAATGAGTTCAGTGTAATTTTTTTGGAAACACCTCTGTCAATAATATTAATTATACTCTCTGTAGGGGTTTCTTTCCAACCAGTCTACCAACATAGGTAATTTTAAATAAAATATTTGCTTGGCTTTTTCGACTGATTATCAGCATTTCTTAGAGATAAGACAAGGTATTTTGGCCAAAAATCTTGGAAGGTTTTTCCGTTTCTCTGCAACATGTAAGAATTGATAAATTTTTTTTTGAGTTACCAAAAAAAAGTATCAAAAATGTATTTGAAGAAGCTACCTTGTAAAAGCAATACTAATTGAACTAAAGTAAATGAAAATAAAACTATTAATTAATAAATGTAGTAAGTTAATACAGAGGAAAAATATCAATAAACATCTATAAAATGAAGAAATTAATGATTAAAAAAGAATATTGTGGTACTAGCATTGTGTTCAGGCCCTTGAGATATCATAAAAATAATTTCCAGCTCATTTCACTGCTAAGCTTAAAAGTAGCAATTGTATTGGTATATTGACCATTGCTGTAAAATATTCAAGTTTAATTCTCCTCTGCATTGACGTGTTAGACTGGATCAGCACCAACTAATATGAAAAAACCTGCTCCAAATCAGTGTACAAGAAAAATATAGGGACTTTAAAATATTTCTCAGTTGCTACACAATAAATGGCACAGATTCAGACTGCTGTTTTGAAAAAAAATTGTTTTTTTCTTCCAGCTTGAAAGTTTGTATGTATGTCCAAGCATTTTGAAGTTATATGAGCCCTTTGTATAAACATACTTAAGTGGATTTTTAAGGTTATAGTTGTACTTGTGCAAGCAGTGTCTGAATTTGTCTTCCACCTATTATTCCTGACTGAACTGAACTGTCTGTGTTCTAAAAATCCATTGTTCCAAAGAAGGCAAAGTATGCAGCGTNCATGAAAATGGACTTCAAAAGTGTCTTTTTTTCTCTCAAGGGTATACAAGAGATGCATCGTTTCTTGCAATGGTGGTGGACATTGTCCAGGAGTTGAAGCAACAGAATTCTAACCTAGTCTATGGTAAGGATATGTGTTACAGCCCTGTCCGCCCCGGCACTGCCCGTGCCCCTCACTTTCACCTCTTACAATGAAAACCCTGTCCTGACCTTGCCCAGCATGTCGCAGCCACCTTGTGATCTGATCTGGCTGGGGCCAGATGAGGCTCCAGGGAAGTTCTGGTTTAGCGTTGAGGTAGTTGGGGTTTTCTATCTCTTTGATATTATGCCTTTCAGTCTGTACCTTGCATTATGCCACTGAAGGGGAATGTGTCCTGAGGGACTCGTTGTCTGTATGAGAGAAAGGCTGGTAAAACCCCAGCCGGCTGCTGCGGTTCGTGGTTCAGAGGCACAGGCTCTAAGTGCTGATAGCTGAAGCCTCCCCTTGATTCCCAAGTCAGTCAAAGGCACGATACTGTCCCTCATGTTGCCTTGCCATGGTTTCATGCTACATCCCAGAAGAAGTTTCTTCCTGTGATGTAGAAGCTTCGTGTTTTAGTTTAAATTCCAAGGCTTTTTGAACTCTGGTCCCCTCTGCGATGATTTCTTAGGAGCGCTCAGATCAAGAGACTTCAGCAAGTGCTGTCATTAACTATCATGTTAGGTCAGGTTTAAACTTGTGAGAAAAGATTCTCCTCTTTCCCTCCTGACTCTCTGTGTCAGGACTTTCAAATGTAGCCAGCATAGGCAAAATGTTTGGAGTGCAAGGTGTAGTACTGCAGAGTGTGACATCTGATTTAAAATTAACCCAACACAGTTTGCTTTTAGAAACATGCAGCAGAGAGAATCTTTGTGAGGTGGGGTTTTGTTGCTTTTTAGCCTTTATTAACACTGTTGGATTGTCAGGTTCTCTGGAGCCTTGTACCAGTAAGTAAAAGCTAAAGCTGCAGTGTGAGCAGAAGGGAACATCTAGCTGCTTAGGGCAGGAACTAAGTGATCAGATGGTGATAACAAAGCTAGGCTTCAAACACCTTTTCATGGACAGATTACAACAGAAGGAAAAGACTTCAAAAATGCAAAACAAATTACCCTCTTTTTGCTCATGGGAACTGCCTCATATTTCTTTTTTGTCTAGCTAAAATATCTATTAATCCAACGAATAATGTTTCTTTATAAAGTACAAGCTGAGGCTGTTTCCACCTTCACATTGAAGCTGAGGACACTCGGAATATGTTGTTAAAACTGCTGATGATCCAGAACCTGTGCCAAATGTGTGTTGGTATTGTTACACCAAGTATGAGCTCTTGTACTTGTTTCAATGTAATACATGCATCTTATTTATGTGTACACACAGCATTTTAGTGTGTACATTTGGCATGTATCTTTTTACGCTAAAGTAAAAATCACAGAATCACAGACTGGTTTGAGTTGAAGGGATCTCAAAGCCCATCTAGTTCCAACCCTGCTGCCATGGGCAGGGACACCCTTGCTAGACCAGGTTGCCCAAAGCCCCATCCAACCTGGCCTTGAACAATTCCAGGGATGGGGCTTCTGCAGCCTCTCTGGGCAGCCTGTGCCAGTGCCTCACCACCCTCATAGTAAAGAATTTCTTCCTAATATCTAAACCTTCCCTCTTTCAGCTCGAAGCCATTGTCCCTTGTCCTATTACTACAGTCCCTGATGAACAGTCCCTCTGCCACCTTCCTGTAGGATCCCTTAAGTATTGGTACACCACTATTAGGTCACCCTGGAGCCTTCTCTTCTCCAGGCTGAACAAGCCCAAGTCTCAGAGCTGGTCTTCATAGGAGAGGTTCTCCAGCCCTCTGATGATCTTCGTGGCACTTCTCTGGACTCACTCCAACAGTTCTACATCTTTCCTGTACTGGGGACCCCAGAGCTGGATGCAGCACTCCAGGTGGGGTCTCATGAGAGCAGAGGTGCAGAATCACCCCCCTTGACCTGCTGGCCATGCTATTCTTGACACACCCCAGGATAATGTTGGCCTTCTGAGCTGCTAGTGCACGCTGCCGGCTCATGTTAAGCTTGTCATCAGTCAGCACCCCCAAGTCCTTCTCCTCAGAGCTGCTCTCAATCCATTCTCTGCCCAGCCTGTAGTTGTGCTTGGGACTGTGCCGACCCACTTGCAGGACCTTGCACTTGGCTTGTTGAACTCCATGCAGTGCGCATGGGCCCATCTCTCCAGCCTGTCAAGGTCCCCCTGGATGGCATCCCTTCTCTCCACCTACCCACACAGCTTGGTGTCATTGGCAAACTTGCTGAGGGTGCAGTCGATCCCACTGTCCATGTCACCAACAAAGATATTAAATGGTACTGGTTTCAGTACTGTCTCTGAGGAACACCACACATCACAGACCTCCATATGGACATTCAGCCATTGACCACAACTCTTTGAGTGCAACCATCCAGCTAGTTCCTTATCCTCTGAGTGGTCCATCTGTCAAATCCATGTCTCTCCAATTTAGAGACAAGGATGTCATGCTGGGCAGCGTAAAAAGCCTTGCACAAGTCCAGGAAGATGATATCCATCATCCTTCCCTTGTCCGCCATCTCTGTTACTCCATCATAAAAGGCCACCAGATTTGTCAGGCATGATTTGCCCTTAGTGAAGCTATGTTAGCTATCTCAAATCACCTCCTTCATAGGGCTTCTCCCACATTCCTTTCCCACTATTCCAGAGTTCTGGGTTGTGAAGGGGAGGGCTCTCTGCTTTTTCCACTACGAAAGCCCCTTTACTACCAGCAGTCAGACCCTCTCATCCTCATCACCTTCAGATGTAACAACATGGAAGCAGGTAGGAGAGGGTGACTACAACCCTCTGCCAATTGTTGAAGGCACGTGGCCTGCCCTTTCAGAACTGGTTGCCATCGGCTGCAGATTTCAGGTTGAGTGTGCCACAGGAGCTTTTCCCTCCAGTCAAGAATCTCTCTAACTGTACCCCATTTCTAAAGCCAGATTTATTCTGTTTCAGTATGCGATCCAGTGATGGGTGACAAATGGAATGGAGAAGGCTCTATGGTTAGTACTTATCTGTTTGGATTCTCTGCATAGTGAATATTTGCTGTGTAAAGATGTATAAGGTTAATTAATTTTTAAACACCAAAACTAAGCTACTTTACCCAAGTGTGGCTTTGCATCCCAGCATCAAGTAAGTTTGTACTTTAATTTCCTGTATTTGAATGAGTTTTAGTATTTGGAAAGAACGATGGCTGCATAACCCTGGGATTATTTCCAACCCTCTGCTGAGACAACAGGTGGAATACAGACCCTGTCTGTGGGAAAATGTGTCCCCTCCTTGTCTCACTGGAGTTCCCTCAGCTTCTGTCAAGAGCTCTGTTTTGGCTGGTAGCCTGGCTGGCATTGTCAGCGATCGTGTGAATTGACATACCACTTGAACCTAAATGAAGATGACTTATTTTGTGTGAGATCCAACAGCTGTTAGGCATTGGGCTGTGATCAGTGACAGAAGGGTTCTGTGTGCCAACAGCAGAATACATACTGAAAAAGAAACATTCCTTCTTGATCACAACTAGCAAATAATTTCAGGAAAAATGCAACCTGGGAAGACATCAGCAATAACGATGTTTTATGTTTTATCCTGCCTTAGCTAGTCATGCATTATGAATTTCTCTTTGTCCTTGTACCTTGTCACAGTTTTCCTGCTCATAAAACATCTCATGAAATAGCATTTAGCAGTAAATTTGCCACTGCTTTTCTGTTCTGTCGCAATATTTATTGACCTGGGCTTGTTCCAACAAGCAGAGGTCTAGCAGCTGTAGAGTCACCTTGCAAAGCTTTATCTCTTGGGACGAGTCATAACCACAGGCCACCTATGTCTCTTGGGTGGAAGATAAGGTAAATAGGAGAGTATTTGAAGTACAACCCACCAACTCATTCCTGCCATAAAAAGTTACAGAATCATTACTTAAGATGCCTCAGCTTAGATGTGACCTAGTGTGGTTTGACCCTGGCTGGAGGCCAGACACCCACCAAAGTTGCTCTGTCACTCCCCTTTTCAGCTGGACTGGAGACAAAATATATATTGAGAGGCTCAGGAGTCGAGATAAGGACAGGGAGAGATCACCCCACAATCAGCATCATGGGCACAAGAGACCCAACACAGAATAATGGAAAGAAACTCTAATTTATGCCACTGCCCTGCACACCCACTGACACCAGTCGAGTAATGAGAAGTGCAACCAGATCTTAAAGCACACCCCCCCAGCCCCTCCTTCCCTGACCTTGGTGCCTGCAGAGTTTCTTACACCTTCTCCCACCCTTCTCTGGTGGCAAAAAGCAGCTGCTTGCAGGTTTTTTCTCCTAAATGTGATTCCCAGAGGTGCTGTGACCGTTGCTGATGGGCTCGGCCTTGGTCTCCAACGACTCCGGCCTTGAGCCGGATGGTGTTTGCTCTGTGGGGCCTGCAGAGACCTTCTGGCTGCTGCTTGCAGAAGCCGCCCCTGCAAACCCCATCCCTATCAGAATCCCACCATGCAAAACCACAACACCTAGTCTTGCATTTCGGTCTAAAGTCAGAATCCCTGCAACATCATCACTTCACCATGGCTGTGTGAGTGAGCTCAATATCAGTGTGACTGGTGGTCTGGTAGCACCAAGTGTTCAACACTGTGATGGGGCTGTACCTGTTGCTAGTGCAATCAGATTGGGTGGCACATGCACCCTGCCCCGCGTTACTTCTCAACCTATCAGGGAAAATAAAACGTGGACAAAAGGAGTACTAAGTCTGATTTAGCAAATGGGGTTCTGTCAAAGATTATCAGCCACTAATAAACAATAAACTTCTAATAAAGGTTTTGTTAAATTGAGTTACAGTGAGACTTGGGAAGCTGAGATACCCCCTGTACCCATCTAACCCAAACACCCAGCTGAGCTCTGGTGTGAGCCAAAACAGCTGATGCTTTTCACCTTTGAGTCTGAAGAGCCTACAGGCTGGTGGGCTCTTGTTACGTCTTGGTGTATGTCACCTGCTTAGGCAACTGGTCTCCCTTTGCTGATGGGCCATATTTAGCTAAGGAAGATGGAATAGAGATGAACAGACAGGCAGAAAGGGGGAACACTGGCCCTCATTACTTAAAGAACTGATTCTGCAGCTTGTTAGAATTGGGTGCAACACAAGTAAAGTACTTTTAATATCCTTATTGGAACTGCTTTATGGATTAAGTTGTACCAAACAAATTAGAAATCTGGTTGCATTCACACATAGTGATGTACAGCACACCTGCATTGGAAGGAGGAGTCAAAATAACACATAGCGTGGATGGTACTTGTTCCTAAGCCCCACAATGCAACACAGTTGATGTGGGCGCACACTGCCACAGCAAAGGGCCTCTGTACTGTTGCTACAAAAACAAAGTCATTTATTTTGTAGGTAAGGACATGAGAAATGAATTCCCTGCATTTGATCACTGTATTTCCTCATGTTTCTGTGTCATCTTGGTGAGAGAGAACCCGAAAACTCTTCATCCAGGCACCACTTTCTTTTAAGGCTGCTATTTTGGGCCTGTCTGCTTAGCAGGGCTTCCTGTCACCTCCAGTGAAGGAAGGGCTGTTGGTTGTACTGTCACCAGCTGGAGGATGCTGCATAAGAAGAGTACAGTGGGAGCTGTCAGGTTACTCAGCGACAGTGGGAATGGTAGTTGAGGGCAGGAGGGCTGCAGTCCCTCAGATGCTGCTGACAATGTTTGATACCATTTCTTCTCCCCTAGTATGTGCCCAAGGATCTCCTCCCAGTCTACAGGGACAAAGTTGTACCTGTTGCTGATATAATCACTCCTAACCAGTTTGAAGCTGAGTAAGTACCCATTTCCTTTTATGGCCAAGTAAACTTGGGGATAAAAGCAGGGGATACAGATATCCATTCTTTTATTTGTCTCAGTACAGTGCTATATCTGTGTATGCATTGGGTTTTTGGTTTTAGCTGCTGCTTTCAAGTGGTGCTTTTCAGCAAACCGCCAACTCTTCTATATTGGAACCAATAACAGAATCTAGGAGTTACGCGATTAAAAGATTTCTCTCAGCTTTTCTGGTCTCTCATTTTCATGAGTACTACTTCTTGTCTCCAGAGGGCTGTATCTAGGGCAGGCTGAAAAAATACCTTCCCTTCCCCATCATTACCCATCCATAGGAAATTTTTTATTAGATGTCAGAATATGAAAACTGAAACAGTTTGACTCAAACTTCCAAAATTAGATTCAGAAGTACCACTGTGGCAACATCTCACGGGAGTTAAGAATTCAAATGCCTCCTTCCCATCCTGTCTACACAGCTGTGACTCTTTGGTCAGGAGATGATCTGTTGTGATGCATCACAGCCTGTCCCCCGGAAGGGGGGGGAATGGCTACCTGGGGAATGGAGAGAAGATGCTACTGAGGGGATTTTATGATACAGGGAGCTTTGCAGGAGCCAGGTTACGACTGCTGTGAGTCTGCCCCAGCAGCACTATATATCTGTGCACGTAACTGACAGACAGCGGCCCGGTGCAGCCGCAAACTGTTTAGGCCTGTATGGTGCAATCCCAGCTTTCTTCCTCTTAGAACGGAAATCTTTCTAAGGTTTCTGTTTTGTTCTCAGGTTGCTCACGGGCAGGAAGATTCACACAGAAGAAGAAGCTTTAGAGGTAAGTAGGCAACGGGTAGGATGCATAAGATCTCTTTCTGTATCCCTGCAGTGCTGCACTTTGCCATTCATCTTTAACCTTGAAGTCACTTCGGCCTCTATCCTTTCTCTCCAGTAGTCATTGAAGCCTGCGCATGGCTGGTGCACAACTCTCTGTGTTCTAGCGTTAGACTTGGAAAGAAACCTCCCGAAAGAACCCCAGAAAAAGGCATTAGGAGCGGTAAGGAGCAGCTCTCAGTGAGCTGCTTCCCTGCGGCGTGAGGAGGGCAGCAGCAGCAGCACATCCGCCAGTAAGCACAGGCTGCCAGCGCTGTGGAAGTGGCACGGCTTGGGGTGAGAACCCTGGGTGACCCTGGGCATCAGAAACCTGCGTGAGTCGCTCCCTCTGCTGTCGACACGGGAGTCGTGCAACAGCAGTGCTGAGTGCTGGGGCAGCCGCTGCTCATCTGTCCGCCCGCACAGACCGCTTGCAAGGAAGAGGGCTTGGTAGCAAACCCGTACATGGATCGATGGAGTGCGCCCTCAGTCTCCTTATGGCAGTGTTTGCTGGTGCTCTGTTTCTCTTCCTTAAATTGACTCAAAGAGGACGAAACCTGGGTTGCAGAAGGGTAGGTTGCACAGATGAGAAACCAGGTGGGGAGTGATGGCCTGCAGGTACTCACCTGGTTGAAGACAGACAAAACTACAGCATTGATGGCATCTGTGGTGGCCATACAGAGATAGTAGATGTACCATGAATACACTGCATTGAGGTATAAGGATTTACCCTTTTACACAAACTGAAGAAAATAAAAAGCTGTGGGTCTTGGTGCTGAAGGACAGAACAGGAATATGGCTTTCATAATGGACTGATGTTATTTCTTCCAGTTTGGTTTGAACTTAAAAGGGACAAATCCCTAAGCCAACAGCAGCTGCAGTGGTACCCTGGAGAGTAGCTGGGCTTTGTCAGCCCAATTGTGGGGGTTTTTTTGTTTGGTTTTTTCTTCCAGCAACATCATGGGTTGATGGCCTTGGTGGTAGGAAGCAGCTCCTAAGATTTCATCTCCCCAGTTTTACATTACCCCATGGTGCTGGGTGAAGATGATGAACTGTACTTCATACCACTGCCTGCTAACTACACTCAGTTCTTCTGTTGTCACTCTCACCAGTGGATCCACAGTGCTTGTTAGCTGAGCAGCCGTTAGTGCTCGTTTTAGTTTTGCATATTTTAGCTGCAAACGCGAGTCACATGCACTAAACAATTTCACAAGTTAGTTTGCTGACAGTCTGTCTGATTCATGCCATAGCTGTTACTTGTGAGGGGTTTTTAAAAATCTCTTCTAAAGAGATGGAATTATACATAGGAATGGAGACATTTTTAAAATAGTTGCTTGCAGGATATTATGCTATAATCTGCCTGTCTCCCCAGCTGCATGTCATATATAGGTCTATCCTTTTGACTAAGAATCCATGCTGGAATTTGTCCCCTTTGGAGGTGGTAGGAATTCTGGCATTGGTTTCCATGGTGACATGCTTCCATTCATTTCTTTAGCAAGACTGGTGATGACACTCTAGTCTTCTAATATAAAACTAAATGCAATGTAAAGTTTATGTAGAAGGGGCCAAGCCCTGCAACTAGAACTACTGATGATCAGGTTCTTGGTGAAGTGTGGCTGAGAAAATGAAATCGAGTTCAACATTACTTCACAGGTTGGTTGAGTCAGCATATGCTGGTGGATTTACTGCTGCTTTAAAAACCAACCAAAGTCTGTGCAAAGAGGCCTGACAGTTGAAGAAACTTGGAGGCTTAGACAAGAAAGAAAAGCAATAGAGAATTTAAAAATAGCAGAAGTAAAACCTTATCGTTTAGCTGCTCATGAGTCATAGTCACCCTGAGAGGATTTTTAGTTAAACTCTTCTGGGAGAATTAATATTTTATCTGTGTTTTATGCTAAACTCATTATTGAAGTAATTCTTCTGTGAAATCAAAATCACTTCTGTAGCAACCAATTGTGATGTCAGATGTAGACTGTTAATGAGTTGAAGTGAGGAACACACAGAGTGGAAATATACCTGCAAAGGTATGCAATTTACAGGTGTCATTTGGGGTTTGAAACAGAATGAGAAGAGAAGATTGAGACAGACACACTGGTGCCTGATTCTTTTTTTAACTCTTTAATTTTGTGAACTCTTAAATTAGTAGCTAAATAAGACTTCATTACCTGAAGGTACTGGCTTTCTAACAAGTGTGTCAAGATGCTGGCACTTGTCTGTATACTTGTTCTTGTATTCTTTTAGTAATATGTTCAAAAACGTAATGCGAATTAATTCCCCTAATTAGAGTGAATTCTTTTCAATAGAAACTGTTTTTTCTCTTTACAAAAGATGCCAAAATAAGGTACTTAGCAGAAATCCTCAGTACTGTGAATGATGCAGGGTGTAATCAACACACTGTTGAACTGTCACTGATCCCTGCCTTTTTGCACATGGAAAGGTAATGGATATGCTCCATGCCATGGGACCAGAGACTGTGGTGATCACAAGCTCAGATCTGCAGGCATCTCTAGGAAACAACTACCTAATTGCTCTGGGAAGCCACAGAAAAAGTAAGTCATTATCTCCTCCATTAAACTGCACTTTCTTTTAACCTATTCTGTGAATTCAGTTACTTTTTTAGGAAGTGCTTTCATCAGGCCCATCTGTAGTGCATGGAAGGAGCTTAGATCTCCAAATGAACTTCTTCTACATTAATATCAGAGTGGTAAAATGGGTTTGCTCCATGAAGGAAGGTGAGCTGGGAGCTGAGCATGGATACTGCACAGGATGAGTACTGCCCTCACCAACAGGGCACAGACCACAGTGTCTGAATATGGTGAGCAGGACAGGGTTGGTGGTGATAGACAGGTCCCATTGATAGTCCATCCAGAGAAGGGTGAGACGAGCCAGGTCTGAGATTCATCTGGAAAATCCAGTCAGTAAGTCAGGACAGCAGAGCTGCACATAGGTACACCTGCAGCATAGCTCAGGGAAAGATATCTGCACCCGAGCTTGGGCTTCCATGCCCCTCCTGGGCAAGTGGGCAGAGGGCACATGGGTGGAGGATGTCCTAGATGAGGTTGATATGGGCTACTAAAGCCCCTAGTAGTGACTAGAGGCCCTTACAGGTAGCAGTGGCATAAACTAGGAACTTCAAATGTTCTGAATGCTTTTATGGAAGGTTTCACTGTCCTGTTAGCAGATTGATTCTCCCCTCATGGGTTGTAAAATGTCCTCCTGCTGCTGCTTTGTGTCCCACTCTATACCATCACCGAGATTCAGTGTGTTTGGACTATCACAGGATGTTTTTACCTGAGAAGGGCACAGTTATGTGGGATGGTATATGACCTCGTTTTCTTGTTCATCTAAGGTTTCTAAATGTGGGCATCATGTTATGGACTACTGAGAGACTGTAAAAGTCTTGATATTTAAATCAAATTCCACTAATCAATCAGTGGGTCTTAGCATTCGGTACATGCCCGGTCTGGAATAAGTCTGGTCATTCCAATGGTGATTCCAGTACAGCACGGGGATCAGATATTCTCTGCTGATGTCTAGAGCTGCTTTTGTGCCTCCATACAGCCCAGAGATACATTAGATGATGGTTTGGGTGCCCCATCTAGGATTCAGCAGTCTCCATAACCATGTGGTTTCCTGAGCAAGCTGCTGCTGCTGTCTAAATGAAAGTAGGTGGCTCTCAATCCTTGAGCTACCTGCTCCCTCTGAAATATCTTAAGTACAATATCTAAGTAAGTGGTAAATGCTGTCCCAACTTGGCAAAGTTTTAAAAGGTTGCACCTCCTAAAAGAGCTGGTACAAAGTTTACAAAGGGCCGTAGCATCTTTACGTTCTAAACAGCAAAGGAATTCAAATGATAGTAAAAGCCGTTGTATGAAGTGTTGGGTCCGTTACTTAACTCTCTCTCTCTGTTGTAGCTAAAGCAGATGGTACCAAGATGACACAAAGAATTCGAGTGGAATCTCCTAAAGTGGATGCTGTCTTTGTTGGGACAGGAGACTTGTTTGCTGCTATGCTCCTGGCATGGACACACAAGCATCCGAACAACCTGAAGGTGCGGGGAAGGTTACCAGTCTCTGCAAGTTTAGACTATGTTTCTTTTTTATTCTTACTTTTAATCTATGTAATTATTTAAAGACTCTCTTCTGGTTTGGCTTTTTTCTCCCCTCACTTCAGAGGGGAAAAAAAAGCAGAATTTCCCTTTTGCCAAAACATTTGAGCGTGTGTGACTCTGGACAGTAATTTCAGTTACGTGGATTTTGTACTTGGCCAAGTGAGATGTCGTTCTCTCTGTCTCTCTAGAGAGAGTGCGTGCATGTTTGTAATTACATTTTTCACTCTCCCTTTATATTAAGCACTGAAAATCACTCATTAGATCTATTTCTCTGTTTCTTAAGCACATAGCGAGCTCGATAGGGGTGTGTGGTTTCCCACACCTGTTTTGGGAGAATTAAGAGAGTCTAAGACATTTTTTCCCCAAACTCTACATTGCATAGCTAGCATCGTGTTTGCATCTTGACAGTCCTGTTTGCCTTTTCATATTACTGTTTCAAACCCACTGCTGTTAAACTGGGCAGCAGAAGTGTTACTAAAACCTGACTCTATTGTGCTAACGCAGGTGGCATGTGAAAAGACTGTGTCAGCCATGCAACATGTTCTGCAGAGGACCATTACAAGTGCAAAAGGTAATTCATTCAAACCTTGGCCTCTTGTTCCACCTGGATTTGTGTCAGTAGAAACATTCAGTGAGCTTTCTGGGCTTCCTGGCTAAAGGCAGCCCTCTGTGCAGAAGCAGCCAGAGGAATTACAGAGAGATTGGTAGTTTGGGCAGCACATCCTCCTTACTGTGTTCTGCAAGCCTATTTTGACAGCACCCAACTGAAGATGTCACTGTTCAGCTTGCAGTGGGACTACAGTCATGCTGACTGTGCTTGACTGCTTTCCAAAACAGTGGCGGAAGAGCTTGAGGAAATGCTGAGTTTGCATTTCCTCAAGTTCTTCTATGCAAGAGAGCTTCTGCTTTGAGTGTAGCTCACTCACTTTCCCTTTGAGTGCACATGTTTAGTATTGAGAAGGGTTTATCAACTAAAAATCAACCATTTTCTGTCTTAGCCATGTGAAGAGCGAATTCTATTATTTAATTTTTTTAGCTCTTCTCTCCCCTTGGAGTTCCCATGTCATTTAATTCCAAGGAGATCCGGATGGGATCTGTGGGATCTCAGACTATGTCTGTGTCGCTTGTTAATAACAGCAGAGCTGTGTTGCTTTCCTGGAGAGAGGTGCAGAACAGGGCTGATCAGAACCCGGATCTTCCACCTTGGAAGCCTTTAGCAGGGGGTAGTAGGGGAAATTGGGGATGGGAGGAGGCTGGAAAAAATAGCGGAGTAACAGAACAATGTAATTTGCTTCTTCTTATACTGCTGTCTTTAATGACATTTTGATGTCATCTTTTTAGCACAAGCTGGAGAAGGAAACAAACCAAACTCAGCCCAGCTGGAACTGAGAATGGTCCAAAGCAAAAAGGACATAGAAAACCCAGAGATCATAGTGAAAGCCACCGTGTTATAAAGGCTGTATGTCTCCAATAACGCACAATGTATTGATGTCCTCATTTCTTTCCTGTAAATTGTAATATTTGCCTTAGATCTGTGACAGAAACCTGACTTTCATGAAATAGTGCCCAGCATAGGCCGATATCCACTCTGAAACATATGTGCTGGCCTTGCTCAGTTTTAAAAATGGAACAGTTAGCGTGCATTGAAGCATATTCCCAGGTATCAAAATGGCTGTCAAATTCACTTTGTCTGTGTCATGACCCAGGGCAAGAGAGTACGGTGTTCCTGCCTTGCCAAAGACTTTAGGTGTGAATTTGCTAATGGAATGCTTGACAGACTGGAAAATTTATTTCAAGACGGCATCTAGTGCCAATGGAGCTGGCTCCATGCTCCCTTCCTCTGGAGGTACCTGGTTACCAGGCTCTGGTATTCAGGATCTCGGCTACTGTGAAACTAAGCAGGGTTGAAACTACGCACAAAGTTCAGGTTGTGTGTAGGAGTACTTTGAAGATGTCTGGCATTTAAGTACTCTGAAGTGACCTTGAGGTGTCATTTGTGTTCCTGATAATGGCTCCTGTTCCTTGTCCGTGATGAGCTGCACAGTTTCAGTTCTTGCAGGCACTGGTTGCTTATTTCTGTTGTCTGTGGGTGTCCACATGATTCTTCTTCCAAAAGCTTCTCCAGAAATACCTTCATTAATAAGATGGTATCTGTATTCAGTAGCACTGATCAGAAGTTTATAGTTCTACCCCTGAGGCCAGGTCAGATTTCTTTGTTTAGTGTTTAAAGAAGGACAAACGTTCTGTGAGGCCAGAAGAAAGCAGCACTTACCCTGAAAGCTGGTGGCCCTAGTTTGTTCCTCATGGGTGGATGTATTTAGAAATAACTAGGCAGGGCACTTGTGCTGACTACTGTAAAGCAGTATTGGTAGGTTTATCACTGAAGCAATGCAATAGAAGTAGTATTTTTAGTTTAGTAAGCTACATATGTTGAGTAATGCTGTGAAACAGACAAAGTTAGTTTGTGCATAATGTAAGTCTCTGCAGCCCGTGGTGATTAGAGGGGATGGAGATGCATCATTATTAATGTATCTTTATTTCAAACCTCTGCTTTGCAAGACTTCAAAATGGGATTCTTAATAATTTCTTCTGTACATCACAGCCATGTATTAAGTTTGTATATTAACTCTGCCCTGGCTTCAGATACTGACCACTTGTACTTCCATATCATTTCCATACAGGACTGAGCTTCCTGCTTCTCCAAGATGAGCTCTAGTGTGTTGTAAAACCCAGGCTCAGTTGCTGAGCTTTATTTGCCTCAGGGAGCACGGGGAGATGACAGCTGCACCTCTGCTTGCAGTGATGAGACGCAAATTTGCAAGAGGAAAGGGCTGAGTTTTTCTTGTATATATAACCTGAGTGTGTTGGGGAAGCTCACTCTTGGGTGTCTCCGAGGTACCTTTCCTGCACCTTCCTCATCGTGCTTGCCTAACTAATGGTGTCACTTGCATAGCTTGGCTGTCCCCAGAAGAGCTGGTTTGGGGGTTGCTTTGGCTGCTGAAGTCTTCGTATCCTACCACTTTTGTGGATTTTCTGCCATTGTAGAAGTTAATTGGTTGCACCTACTAGAAAGGTGTTTTATCCTTTTGAGCTGAACCAGTTTTTTTCATAGAGTAAGAATTCAGAATTAATCAATTCCTAAAATCCCTCATTTTCCGTTTCTCTGAAGCAAATTAAATTTAAGAAGTGAACAACATTTTGCAGTAAATATAAGAGGCAACCTTCAGTCCTTCACTCTGAACAACTAATAAGAATTTTATTTCCTCTCATGCATTTGACATTAAAAATGAAAAAAAAATATTATGGATTCAGAATTTAAAAAAAAAACCACAGAAATTACCTGCAAAACTTGACTCTGCTGACACAGATTTTAGTAACCACTGCCATGAAATAACTTCCTAGCAATAATAACCTTTGTGATGTGAACAGTTTCTAAAACTAGCAGTCAGTAAGAGAGATGAGCTCATGGCTGATATCCAATCTGTAAGGACATGAGGTATGTGACAGAGTGTATAGATACCTGATAGGAAGCAGTGAGGAAGACGGAGCCAGGCTGTTTGTTCTCAGTGGTGCCCAACAAAGGGGTAAGGGGCAATGGGTGCAAACTGACATACAGGAAATTCCATTTAAAGATTTTAAAAGAAAAATAATTCACATGAGGGTGATCAAACAGTGGCACAGGTTGCCCAGAGGGGTTGTGGAGTTTCCATCCTTGGAGAATTTCAAAACCTGACTGAACGTGGCCCCAAGCAACCTGCTGTACTTGGCCTTGCATGTGCAGCAGGCTTGGCTACGCAACATCCAGAGGTCCCTTCCACCCTCAACCACTCCATGCTGCTGTGTGAATTTGCAGTGCTGTATTTTTATATCAATGCCATTTTTCCCCCCTTCCTGAGACATAAACTTCCAGATAGGCTAGCACATAGATCAGTGTTAAAAAATTGACACATTTTCAGGTAAGCTGCTTTTTGCTTGGCAACTGTGCCAGGAATGAAGTTGCCTTTTTTGAGATGGCTGCTTTTAGCCAAGGCAATTAAATACTGTAGCTGGTGATGCACTTCAACAGTTAAACACAAAAGGATTTTAACAGTTTCTGGCAATGGTTCAAGAAGTCTTGCATGCTGTCTTCCAAACAAAACTATGAGTTTATTTATCTTTTAAAATTAGACTATTGCAGATGGAAGTGTAAAATTCCTACCAGAGGAAAATTCCCATTTTGGGAAGAAGGGATCAACATACCGAACTTCCCTGCCTGTACATATCGTGGCCAGCTTTGCGCCATTATTCTTAACACAGTCACCCAGGTTTATCCAGTTTTGCAGCTCCTGTGGGTCACATACAACAACTCTTCAGGTGCCCAAGCTTCGAGATCTCTACTGCCTCCCTCAGACTGCCAAGAGTGAGATGAATCCCAGGAGCAGTTCATGTGCAGTAAATCATGCTTGCTTCCTAGGGTCCTGTGGCTCGAACAGGACCTGAAAACTGCTCCTGGAAGCTGCTTCTGTTGCACTGTCCCCTACAGCTAGGGCTGTGGATTGCCCAGCATCCCTGCACCAGCATTAGCTTTGTTGCCAGTCACATAACGCAGCATAGAGCCAAATTGAGAGCCATATTGTGGCCATCCCAGCAGTGCAGAATTGAGGAGGTTCTTTGGTTCTTCACATCAGCAAGAGAGAGAAAAAACTGGCATTTCAATTTTGTTTTTTGTAAAGCAGCAGTAAGTGTGCACTGTCAAAAACCCCCATCATAGAAACTGTCCCTGTTGTAAGCGTGTACGCATGGGAAAAGCCCTTTTAGTAAATGCGAGACAGCACACCTGGCTTTGGTGCTAGAAACCCCAGACTTGCACAAGGGAGTAGAGAGAAGGCAGGGCTGGTTTTCTCTGAAATCAGAAAGTTTGCAATTCACGAAACTGAAAGTCACCTTAGAAACAAGGTTTCATCTGTTAAACCATAATGAACCTAGATCTCACCATAAGGAAGGGAGTGAGAAGTTTGCTGGAGCAGTTCCTATGGGTCAGGGGTCATCTTTCCCCACTGCTTCAAAGAAAGAACCAGCCCAGTAATTCACACTTCCTTCAGAGTCTGAACCTATCCATGCTTATAAAAAAACCACAAAACCCCATAAAAATCCCAAACAACACTAATGTGCTCAATTGGCAAAAGTTCATCTTTTACAGTAGGTGGAATCTGTAGCAATGGGCTTCTGGCTGCTTCTGCTTCAGTCCCTGCAAGTGATAATTGTTTTCAGCTCCCACTGACCTGATGTAAATTAGGTCAGGTGAAGTCTTCAGTGAAGAACTGGACTTAACATCTCTTGCCAGGAACGAACATCAGAAATTACCTGTAAATATATTCTGTGGCTAATGTGCCATTGTCACACCAGGCTAACAGGTATTTGTAAATGTCAAGGTATACATACTCAAACTTCGATGCATTTTCATTTGTTCAGAGTTGCACGGCACTTTTTCATAATGTTTCCAGAACAAGGTTTGAAGACTCAGCCATAGTCCTGCCCAGCCTTCTGTTCGCTCCTCTGCTTCTGCATATAATACCTGTGCCTATTTCTGAGTTCTTGATGTCTTTCTGGTGCAGCTGGAAAGTGTTGCGGTGTTAGACGCCCGCTGTTTATCTAAGGGCTTGGAGAAGGCTTATCCGGGTTGTCTGCAGATCCTTACATAAAGAACAACGGTTAGTCTAAACTAGTTTGGGTCCCAGTTGCTTACACAAGAACAAGCAACTTAGCCCAGAGAGTGGAGTCAGTAACTAAGGGGTAATCTTCCACGACCGTCCTGACAGCATGGAAGGTGCCTGTAACCCACCAGTCCAGCACTCGCCAGTTAGTCTGACTTCACTGCCACGCAGACTGGCTCCCTTGTGCACATGTGAAGTTGGCAGCGAAGGGCGCTGCTAATGCCGAAGCAGATGTATGCAGG
Organism: Zapornia atra; assembly: GCA_013400835.1. Taxonomy (NCBI): domain Eukaryota; kingdom Metazoa; phylum Chordata; class Aves; order Gruiformes; family Rallidae; genus Zapornia; species Zapornia atra. The sequence continues at coordinate 22,704 of VZTU01008496.1, read as the reverse complement.
GGGGCAGCGAATACTTTGTCTCCGGTCGACTTCCCCATCATTCTTTTCTCTTCACTTGCTAGAAGTAATTTGAGTTGGATCCCCTATTTTCTGGAACGAGCTTTGCGGTGTATGCGTCAGCCATTTTGATTACCGCAAGCTCACTCGGTTGCAGAGCCACCATGCAGGAGAGGCCAAAAGCTGTTTGCAACCCATCTGCTCTATTCTGGGCCCGAATTAGTCTCTACATGCTTTACACCCCGCTTTGGGAGACTCGCATAAAGACTTTGTGCTACAATCAGTGCTGTTCACCCTCGATATATACTTTAGAGATCTGCAGTATGAATTGTTAACGTCAATGTTTGTTTGCCGATCCTTATCCTAAGCACAAGGAATCTACAGTCAATGTGTTACACCACAGAATCGGAGGACCAAGGTTTCCAGCTACTCATACTGCCTTTTTGAGTATCTTAACTGTATCTTGATTGGACGGTGTCGATTCATTGTCTGAGACTGTTATGGTGATTGTATCCATTTATTTTACAATGCTGTGTGGCAAGGAAGATTGCAATAAAAGCATCTACATCTAATAATACTGTGCACACACACATTGTTAGATCCTGGTTTTTAATATGCTAACCCTTTCATAATTAAAAAGAAACAAGAACAGTTTGATAGTCTTGCTGAATAAAGTGGATGTAATTAAAAGGTTTCCTTAGTTATATCCTGGAGCAGAGAAAGGGTAGTTAATGGAAGAGCACGCATTTCCGCGCGGCGATCAGCTCACTGTAAGACAGCAGTACGCAGAAGGGAGTATCATCCTTCTTGTCTTAATTTATTTTTTAAAAAAAGAAGTTTAATAGGGAGACAACTGCTGGTGTTGTGCACCACGGCTCTCGCACACCTCTCACTTGCATGCATAGGACCTCTCTGCATCGTGCTCTTTATGCCTGCATCCCAGGTGAGCAGAGGGACTTGGAATAAGAACCACGACTCATTTTGCAGTTTGTTTCTTGTGCAGCATTTTAACTGTGCTCCCCAGAGTCATTTTTGTTTTCTGGGTAGGTTAGGGCATCCAAGACTGCACAGCAGGAAAGGATTGTTCCTGCGTGTCAGAAGCACTTCCGTCAGCGCTGCCCAGTGTTTTTCAAGAGGGAAGAGAGCGGGTATCCAGTGTAATGAGAGCACTGGTTATCAGAGAAGGTGCTACGTCAAGACGCTTCTGCCCACTGGAGAGGTTAGGCCTGTATTTACATGAAAGAAAACCACCTCTCCTGAGTGAAGGTCCCTGCCTGAAGTTCAAATAGAGGCTTTAGAAGCTGAGACTTGCAAAGTCTGGTCACTCTGAAATAAAAATATTTCTTGGTAAGTGGAAACACAGCCCATTCTCTTGCATCCCATTCCGGCCTTGCTGGTTCACTGAATGGGAGTTGCTCAACTCCCCTGGGAATCGGAGGGAGCTGAAGAACAGCTCTTGTTCATGAAGAACTGTTCAAGAGCTGTTCTTCACGAAAGACTTTTGCTTCTGATGAGTGAGAGCTTAATTACTGGTGAACAGTTCTTGTAGCTTTCTAGAACTCTTAAATTAAAGACACGTACCAGCCATGGAAACTAAGTTTTGAGATGTTCAACCATGGCCCCCAAAGTAGCTATTCTCTTTTAAACAAGTGAGGAAAAGAGGGTGTTTGTGCATGTGTGCAGGAGCAGGTTTAAGGTAAAGCCATGAGGTTCAGCCAGGCACTGGAGGAGTGTGCCCCAAGCTCCCAGCGAAGGGTGTTGATTGCAGAACACAAGGGACCTGCGATTCTCAGCATGTGATGGATCTTTTTCAGGAGCGCCGAAGCTAGTGTTCACATTTTCCAGAAGGAAATCATGCAATTTGACTTTGAGCAGCCTAGGAAAGTTCCTGTATACTTCACCAGGAAACCAGTGCCAGGTGACAGCCCCCAGCGCCACCAGTTTGGTGCTTTTACTGGTCCGGTGGCAATGGACCTCGAGGCAAATGAGATGCTCCTCAAGAAGTTCCTGACTTCGTGCCTCCGCGGTGCGAGTGGCAGAAATAAGCCCGCAGTCTGCAGAGCAGTGAACAAGGCAGCGCATCACCGAGGTAGAGAAAAACCAGCAATACAAGAAGGCCGTGCCATATGTTACCGCTGGCGTCATATGTACTCCTTACCTAGTGCCCTCGTGGTTACATCGCTACGTAGAAACCTCTGTGTGTAGAAGAGTGTAGTAATCTATGTACTCCGTGTGTGTACGTGTGTGTGTGTGTGTGTGTCAAAGCTTTATTTGCAATGTGGTGGGGGTGGAAGGCAGAAATTTGGGGGCTGGCTGCGTAGGCCTTCAGGATGTGAGCGGAAGGTCTTCAAAGAGTTATATTTTTATAGATTGTGCTGAAGCTTTGGGTCTGAGCCACACATAGCCTTTCTTCCAGGAAAGTAAAGCGGTACGGAGAGTCAGGTGGCTGTGACATAGTAGGGATAGTACAACCCCACCAGCCCTGGACAAACTGAACTAACTTAATAAAAGATGCCTTTTTAAGTAATATTTTTTTAGTGCTGAATTGTTAAACAAAGAAATATTTATGAGCAAACTTTCTATATGTACTTGAAGTTTGTGTGGTGCTTTGTACTGATTAGATGGACCTGTTCTATGTTTACACATCTTACTGATTGTCCTCAAGGCGTATGTAGTAACTCCATGACTTCTATGCCAGAAAAAAAAAAATGAAGTTCTGTGTAATAGCAAATGATTTAATTCCAAATGAAATTGTGGGCTTTTGTAGTGTTTGTGTATCTTCTGGTCGGCAGTTACAAGGTGTATTCTTGCTGCAGTAAGGCTTGCACGCTTGGTCATAGAGGGAGGCGCTAGGATGGTAGATGCTTTTGTTTAAAAAAAGAAAACCCTAAATATTGCTGCCTTATCCATCATAAAAGCAGGTAAGTTGTGGCATAAGCCTGAAATTTAGGGTTTTTTGTGTTGGAAGAAAGTGTCAAATGCATCTAGGGCAAGTTAAAAATAGGTGAGGGATTTCTTTCTTTAGTTAAATAAGACCGGGGGAGCTTAGAAGTGCTTCATAGCACCAGGTAATCAGACAAAGCTGAGAGGCTGAGGTAAAACTAGCTCGTTCACGTTTTATCAGCCCGGCCGAGCTGGCTTCAGGGCTTGCGCTGTGTCTGTGCAACAAATAGATGAGTAGGCCTAACAGGAGAAAACTAAGATTTCACTCCCCCCTGTAGTTTCTTAGTTGTAATACTGTGCAGCATTTTAATAGAGTGATTTCAATTTAAATACCTAAATATATTAGCTTCTGGAAGAGTGACCAACACAATCCTGTTTGATCGAAAAGCAAGCTCTTGGCACATTTGAAAAGCTGAGCGTGATTTGTTTCATCGCTCTGTAACTTGAGTCTTTTCCTCAGAGCTGTAAGAACCGGGCCAAAGCACAGCTCTCCATATACACGTGGGATTTTTCGGCTGCTCCTTTTGGGGCCTCTCTAGAAGGTGCAAGGGGCTGTGACATAAATCAGTTTGTGGCGTATGGCTCTCTGATGAATGCTGTGCTCCTCCTGCAGCAGTTGCTGACCTGGGAGGTCCATGAGCATCATTCGTTAGGTCTCTTTTAAGGAACATGGTGGCACCCCCACCACACTAGTGAAAAAAATACCACTGCTGCAAAAAGTAGGGGAGAATCTGTCGGAATTCTTCTTCGGGAGCTCCTGAGTTCCAGCTGTGTGAAAAGAGAAGTACTTCTGCTCTGCTGAGTTAGCAAGAAAAGTGCTGAGGGGAGAGGCTACGGAGGGGCAGAGCTCCTTTTGGCATGCTTCGCTGTGCCTGTGTTTCCTCCCCCGGGAATCTGTGGGTGTAGCACCCTCCCCTGGGGGAAGCGCAGGGGAGTTGCTCTGAGCAAGCAGGAGATGCGGTCGGTGTGAAGCGGCTGGGCTGTTCCTCTCAAAGCGCTGTACCAAAGCTCCAGTGAAGCACAACTCTGCCTGCGCTTCGAGGTGCGTGCTGCATACCTGGCTGCCCTGTAAGACAGTGCGGTGTCCATTAGCCATGCAGTGTCCCTAGACTTCATCTGTAGGCCACGAAGAACAAGAGAGGCTGAAAACTAATTGCTCCAATGACTTGGGCTAGGCTCCTCTTCTTTGGGAAAGGTACAAGCTATGAACTGCTGTTGTAGGTCTAACGTGTCCAGCCCAGCTACACCACAAAAGCACGCCCTGACCTTCCCCTTCCATTGCTTGTGCTGGCCCTGGTACTTACCTATCCCCATCAGAAGTGGAGCGAAGGAGCAAAACCAACGGGGAACTCATGTAGCCAAAACCCCTGAAGTTTTCATCTCCTTTATTCCTCTTAGCCTTCCCATCCCGGGAACAGGTAAGCACTTGTGCTGCTGCTAGGGAGGGGTTGGGAAGATGCAGCTGGCCAAATGGTGGGGAGAATGAGGGTTGACTCATTTCCCGTCAGCAAGATGCTGGTTAAGCAGAGCCTGATTGCAAAGCTGCACTCGGGCTGGTAAAGAAAGCTGGTCTTCCTCAGCTAAGTACTTGAAAGAAGAGCTGCAGGTTTAGTGACCCAAGAGTGGCATTTTCAATCCAGCCCATCCCCTGGACCACAGAAGAATTGCAGTGCTGCGAAAAGGATTCTGTGCAACCGTGCTTGATGATCTCTGTGAAGCTTGTGCCTAGCAGAGTAGAAAAAAACAGCATGGGATAAAGCAGTTACCTAACTAGGGAATGTAGTAGGAAGATCCTGGTGGAGGAAAGTTTCAAGTCCATGTTTGCAAGGTGTTGGAATTGTCCAGGCCTGGCTCTTTCCTTCCCATCCTCTTTAACTGAGGAAGGAATCACACAAATAAATAACAGAAAATAAAACAAGTTATTTGGGGACTCAAGAGGCATCACTGTTCATTTATGCCTACAGATATTTAAATCTTGCCGTACCAAAGGTCTCTAGTTGGCAAGGGGTTTCCAGAAGATGCCTTGCCAAGTGATGCCATACAGCCTGTCATGGCTGGCCCGGAGCATGGCATGCCTCTTGTGATAACACCTGCGTGGAACGGCATCGGGATACCACTGCCAGACAGGTACTCCTGTCCTGCGGCCTGTATGTGGTTGTGAATACGGGGCCTTCCTGGGAGAAGGGGTCTGTAGGGCTGGAGAGGCAGTGATGGAAGGAACCGCTGGAGAATCGGGCACCACCCGGTGATCCTGTCATTCACGGTTCGTGATCGTTAGCGCAAGGTGTCCCTCTCAGTAGGGTTTGCTGAGCAGAAGACAGGAAGGTGCAGGCTGTATGGTGAGCGGGAAATCTGAACCACGATTGTTAAACATGGAGGGGAGGGGTAGCCATGAGTTTGCCCAAGGTCTAAGCGAGTAAAGAACACTGGAGATTTTTTTCCCTAATTCAGAAAAAAAGCAAGGTTGACCAAATGAGTGCCACATCTTTAGTGGAGACCAGCATCTGGAAGACGCCAATATTTAGGGTTTTTACCCAAAGCACATGTAGCCCTGCTCTACTGTTTAGCGAAAACACCCCAGTGCAGATGCCGCCAGAGCCTCATCTCGTGGAGTAACGCTGTAATAAAGAATGTGGTTTTCTTGTGAAAGTCTTAACACACAACTCAGTATTTTCATGGTGTATAAGTGAAATGTAATTCTTTTTTTTTCAATAAAATACATTTCCTTTCCTAAATGGTTTGGGCCTTTTTTGTGGTGGTGAGGGGGTTGGGGTTTTTTCCCTTGGTCACATATCTCTTTCCACAGTTAGCTGGGACTGCCCGGCTTTACTGGGGCTGGCAACTGGAATTCGTGTGCTGGTATTTGCCTTCCTGCCCACATACCTCCCCAACCAGCTCCTATGAGTCACCCAAAGCTGAGCCTCCTGCCCCTCCTGCTGCATGTTACCTCTGCAGTTGCCCCCCAGTTCCCATGTCTCTGGGTAATTTCAGGTAATTATTGTGAAGAATGCCTAAAACCCAGAAGGAAAGTATTTAATCTTGCTTGTGCTGGGATACTGCAAAACCTCACCGTGGGGAATAAACCAGTTGTAAATCACATTGTAAGAATGGATAGTAAATCTCAGGCCAGCATCAGAGGGGGGATGGCCTGCCAGCTGCAGCTGGGTTTACTGTCCTAAATGACAGGCCAAAAGGAGCAGTATGACGACAGCAACAGGCCTTCCTGATCCCATGTTGCCAGCTTTGCTTCACTAGATTCTTTATGAACGTGGCTAATCCTGACGCTTTATGGATGCTAATCCCATATGTAGGTGTGCTCTTGAATGATGAAGGTGTCTGCCTGCTAAGGATCTGACTGTACCCATCATCACGGGAGAGAACAAAATACTAGAAAGTTGCTTTCTAGGCACTCATCAGGGATACTATCATCGGTCTAATTGGGCCCAGAGAGCTTCTACCTCCCTGACCCCAGGCTCCTCATGAAATGCTCCCTCTCCAAAGCTGGTGTTCCTTGTGTTTTAGGGAGACATGTTGAAGCTGCTGTCCTCATAGCCCTGTGGTCCTCAAAGATGTGGAACCACACTAGCTCTCTCCTGTCATGACTAGAGGCTCTTTCATTTTCCTGTTCTTCTTTGCAATGTGCTCAGGAGAAGAATTGGAGCACATGCAAAGTCAGGAGGGGCTTGGGAAGAGTGATTTTCCTCCTTCCGGGGAAACCTACCGGAGCCTCCAGGAGGTCCCTCTGCAGCAGTGGGAGCTGTCACATGCTCTCTCGGTCACCCAATCCCACCTGCCCCCCACGCCAGCAATACCATTTTGGGGGTCCATAGGGGCATGCCAGCCTTAGGGGGCTCTGTGTGATTGATTCAAGGCACGCAGCTCTCATATGTTGCAGGGAAAGGAGCACCTCCAGAAAAAAGGAGCATCTCCTCTTGTGCATGCACAGGGGCTCAGTGGGGCAGTCAAGGCCCTGACCCAGCCCCAGGAGCTAAGAGTTGGGTGAAAAACACTGTTCTTGCTGCCTGTTTGCAGGTTTGTATGCTGTGATCGTGGTGTAGAGACAAAGTCATCGCATTGCTCATCATCTTGGGGGTCTGCAGGGCCTGGGAGCTGTGACAGGACCAGGCAGAGGCGGGGAACAGAATGGAAGGAGGAAAAGCCATAGGAGGCACGTGTGACTCTGGGGAGTCTTTCTGCATGTAACTCAGCTTCTGAGCAGGGAGTTTAACTGCTATAGAGAGGCCATATTCTGCCTTTGAGCTCTGCTAGTCCTATTTGTGCCCCAGGAGCACTGCTGCGGATTAAAGGAGCTGGAGTCTCCACACTCCCAATCCCAGCTATGGGCCGGGGCTGCCCAAAGCCAAGACCCCTCTCCACAGAGCCGGCTGGTTGACCCTGCCATAAAAACATGGTGGATTTCCCCCTACCCCCCACTGTTTTCCTCTGGTAAGTCAGGGTTGTTTCAAACACAGCAGCATAGTGTTGCAGGCCACATAACCAAGAGGAATTTCAGGTGATAAGGAAATAATAAAAGCTGGCGTCATCTCCATACCCTCTCACACCCCCTCCCCTTTATTCCAAAGATGAGCTTGAATAATAAGCAAAAATGTGTTAAAAAAAAAAAAAAAAGAACAGAAGGGCAACACACAGCACTGGCAGCCTTTTGAATGGTGCTGAATTATGAGTCAGCTCTGGTGAGCAGCTTCAGGAGGGCTGGAAAGCCATGGCATTATTCATAACGCCCATTAGCTGCGCCTGCCAAAACAAAGGCAATTAAATCTGCTTTCTGCAGTACCTCAAATGCAGGGAAATCAGGGTGGAATTTAACACTCCTCTTCACTGGTAGCCAGCGTTTCACAGCTGGGTCCCAGGAGCCGAGGGTGATGATACGGCACTGACCCGCTTGGGTATCTTCAGCCTGGGTTTGTTTTAAGCTCTGCTGTTGATCCAGAAAATCTGCCTGAGTGCAAAAAAGCCCACTTCTAATGGTGGCAAAGGTTGTTCTGTGTTTAATATTTATGCAAAGTTTGGCTAAACTACCACTACAAAAGAGTAAGTGCGCTGGTCAGTAACAACAAACACACCAAATTGATCTCAGGCCCACTTTTATGGGTCACCTGAGTTATTCCCTGGAATGGAAGATTTCTTGAGACTTTGGCTTTTTTACCCCACTTTTTACCCTAATTCCGCCTCTTTCAGTGTCTGAGCAAGCAGCTCCCTCGGCAGTGCTGGCTGCCATGGGCTGGACATCCTTCAGAGGGGTAAGGTGGCGTTGGCAGGGAGAGACAAAGTTTTCAGGTGTGTGGTGAAATTTCCGAGCATTCTGCTAGTTCAAGGCATATGGTGCAAAGCAGCTGAGGATACAGCTACACAGCAGCGAAGGTGAATTTGTCATAGGGTGGCTGTGGCCCAACCAACCCCTGCCCCTCACCCCCAGAGCCTTCTTCAGCTGGCAAGGAAGCCAGCCGGTGGTGAGCTGGTTTGAGGAGCTGATCCTGCTGGAAACCACCCTCAGTTAAAAATGGGCTTGCTTTTTAGCAGGGAGCAGCTCAGGCATGAAGGGGCAGGGGCAAGGAGGTGGCAGGATATCAAGGAGGGACAGACTACAGCAGCCTGGCACTGTCAGGGACCTATGCATCACACCAGATGCCCCAGGCCTCATTCAGCCAGAGTGGTGCCATGGAGCTGTGCAACCTGTGACCCAACCTCCCGCCAGGGCCCTTGCAAACACCCTTCCTGCCTTTCTGCTCCCTACCGGGAGCTCCCTACCGGGCCTGAAATCAGCCCACGCAGAGAAGCAGGGCATGGGTGACAACAGGCAACTAGACACGAAGTGCCTTAGGACAGGTACAGTTGGACTCAGTGATCTCAAAGGCCTTTTCCAACCCAGTGATTCTGTGATTCTGCCAAGCAGGAAGACTTGTCAGAAACTGCCCTGCCACCAGGAGGAAAGACAGAGGCTTGTTTATTACAGCCAAGAGTCAGTATGGCTACAAAGGTCTTTAAGAAATTTAAGAAATCGCTCGGGAGCTTATCCTCAAAGCATCTCGAAGAGGCTTGTTTTCCTCCTCTGCATCAAGCTGAGGAGCTTCCACACACTTTCCTGGGAGGTACCCAGGAGGGAGCCTGTCCCTCACCCTCCAGCTGCAGTCAGTGGGGCAGGAGCCAGAGGTTCTCAGAGCCCTTTGCCCATCAAGGCTTCAGCAGCAGGGAGCCTGCCCCAAGCCAGTGTTTCCTGGGCTGTGCCCAAGGAGGCTCACTTGAGACTGAGGGAGATAAAGACCAGTCTCAGTGCCTGGCTGAGCCCTTAACGACCCCTTAGCTTCCCAGAAGGCCTCTGACAAGGGTTGATCAACATAAAGGATCTTCACGGAAATGCAGGTAGCGATTCCCTCGGTTCCTACTGTAGATAAACAGGGTTCAGAAGTGGCATGTTCCTGCTTTTCCCTTGGGATCAGGGATGTGGTAATTTTGGGGTGACCTCAGAAGAAGGAGGTGGCTTGTCCCCTGAGCCCTGTCTTTGGGGAATATTGTGAGAGAACCTGGGTGGAGCTGTGTTATTCGTGCTCCCCAGGGTCTGTTTTATTGCCTGTTAAATGGCTTCTTGCAGAGTAGAGTAAGGCATGAAATAATAATGATGCAATAGCTAAGAAATAATGCAGCTGCTGATTTATTACCTAAGCAGTAACTGCCTGACTGAAGCATTGCAATGGCAAAGCACGCTGGCAGCTGCCAAACCTGGCCTAACCAGCCCCTCTAAAGCAGCCAGTAGGCAAATGGCTTCACTGGTTTGGGCCTGGGCCCTTCAGGAGAGCCTAAGGACCTTCTCCCTCTCTGCTCCCCACTCCTCAGAGAACCTCTGGGAGCCCCCTAAATACTGGGCTGCTCAGCCCCTCCCTGAGGTGTGGGATGCTCCTCGCTGCCCACGGGGATGGGTGTGGCTAGCTCCAAAAGGTGCCTACCCTGAAACCCAGAGTTGTGGGGAAAGGGTGGGAAAAGACTTCTCAAACAGGGTCATGGGGCACTAGAGATAGGAGCACAAATCTCACCCTGCTAACATAAGCATAACTGTTACAGCAGTGCTGCCCCTGGGCTGGAAACACCTCAGTTACACTGCAGAGCGAAGCCAGCGCGGCCTGACCTGGCACTTGGCAGAAGTGCTGCCCACGCTTCCCCCCCCCACCCCCCCGGAGCCCAGGCCTGCTGCCTGACTTCTAAGTGAGGCGGGGATGGTGGGATTTACCCCCCATGCTAAAATTGGCATGTCCCCCACCTACCATTTCTCTCTTGCCCCTCCCAAAGTCTCTCAAAACCATGATACTTGAACTGAAGGGTGTGTGTTGTCCCCCAAGATGTTCATGGCTCCTCCTGCAGAAAGTCTGAGCAAGTGTGTTAGAGTGTTTGCAGGGTCTGCATCTTAGCCCAGCCTGGCGAGGGAGCATAGACCCACCAGCTCCTTTGGGAGGAGCAAGGGTTTTAAAGGTTTCCTTTATGAGGAGGCTGCTTTTTCAGAACTTTTTTTTGTAAGTTACAGATAGGTGTTCGAATTTTTATGGTAATGACTAATTCAGTGACATGTTCTTGCTTTGCAGGAGCAGCCCTACCTCCCTTCCTACCGCAGTCTGAAGCAGGCAGTCAGGTTTGGGATGAAGCTCTCGTTCCTTCTGTCCCCCAAGCCCATACATCTTTTCCTCCTTCTCTTATAACACCTCTTCTTTTTTTCATCTGTCACATGTTTCTATTGACTCTTCTGTGAGGAAAGGCTGAATGAACTGGGGCTGTTCAGCCTTGAGAACAGAAGACTAAGGGGGGAACTTCTTAATGTTTATAAATACCTGAAGTGTGGGACACAGGGGGAAATGGCCAGCCTCTTTCTCAGTTGTCTGTGGAGACAAGACAAAGAGTAATGGCTTCAAGTTACACCCCAGGAAGTTCCGCACCAATATGCAGAAGAACTTTTTTACAGTGAGGGTGACAGAGCCCTGGCACAGGCTGCCCAGGGGGGTTGTGGAGTCTCCTTCTCTGGAGATATTCAAGACCCATCTGGACACCTACCTGTGCAATCTGTCCTAGGGAACCTGCTTTGGCAGGGGGGTTGGACCCGATGATCTCTGGAGGTCCCTTCCAACCCCTACAATTCTGTAATTCTCCCTCTTCCACCTCTTCTTGACCCAGAATTTGGGCCACCATGTCCTCTCTCCCATGCTCATCCTTTCCCGTAGGATGGCAAGCAGAGACTGTCTGTGGGGCAGCTGCACAGCTGCCCTGCGAGCCACCACGCAGCATCCCAGGTGCACTGGGAGGCTCTTCAGAATCCTCCTGCTCCTTCCCAAAGACAGCTGTGGTGTCCTGGTCTGGTGGTTTTTTCCAAGGTAAAGTTTGTGTGAGCTTAGGTCGTCAATGCCGTCTCCATGTCTCCTTGCTTCCGTAGCCAGGGATTATTTCTCTGTCTTAACAAAGAGCTATGGGGTAAATTCCCTTCTGTGCATCACAGGGATGAAGGATTTGAAAGCAGGTGAGCAAATGTGGCAGTTGGTGGCACGGATCTGTGGTGTCAGGGTATGCTCAGGGTACTGTTCCTCACCCTCTTTATTTTGGAGCCCACAAGCAAGCCTGAGGCCCCTTTTCTCAAGGAAATCCTAGATCAGGATTACTGTGGGTTTCTTGAAGACCTCCTTAACTAAGCATCTGATTTTATAGATGCGGTTCTTAAGGTCTCAGATGCTTCCTGCAGCTATCTAGCCATGAGAGGGAACTTATTAACATATCCATATAATTAGTGCAAGGCAAGTAAATTCCCTCTGCTCTGTGAAATGTGAATGACTGATGGAAAGGGCCACAGGATAGGGATGCTCCCTGCCTGCAGTGGAACAGATGTTAGTATTTTCTCATTCCTTTGCTTAACACCATGCTAACAACTCAGGCAGGCTCCCAGACCCTCCTGCTGTAATCACCTGCAACACAAGATTAGCTACGTTCTTCAGGTCTTTGAAAATCTAGGTGTGTTAATCACCTTTCCCTCAGATCTCAAACATCTATGAGGGATGAAGAACTACTTTTCTGAAGTCTGTACCTACTCATCTGGCCTGGTTCTGGCCAGGCCAGAGTCAACCTCCCCAAGCAGCCAGCCCAGGTGAGCTGAGTTAGCCCAGGCTGTTTCCCATACCACCTGACATCACTTCCCCATAAAAGGGGCTGGTTGGGGAGAGGTAATTCAGTGCAGCTCCAGGACAACAACAGTCCTTGTTTCAGTGCCCAACTCAGGGCTCAAAGGGGTGGAGTAGCAGTAGATCACAGGGGGGCTCAAAGGGCTGGGGTAGTGGTAGAGGACTGTTAAGGTCATAAGTCCGAGCCCTAAGAATTACCTCTCTCCAACCAGCCCCTTTTATGGGGAAGTGATGTCAGGTGGTGTGGAAAACAGCCTGGGCTAACTCAGCTCACCTGGGCTGGCTGCTTGGGGAGGCTGACTCTGGCCTGGCCAGAACCAGGACATCATCTCATCCCTTGCACCAGCGTGGAGAAAGCAGGATTGTGTTGGCTATACTGAAGAATGGCTATACTGAGAAGGCTAAACTCAGGTTTAGCTCCTACTTTTCCATTCCCTCTCCTTTGCACAGCCATGGGGTTCATGAAGTGACCTTTTCACCTGTCTCCCCTGCAAGCTCCTCAGCTGTGTGCCTTGGCATGCCAAAACCTTTGTGGCACGCTGTCGTAGTGCCTCAACCCACCTTTTGCACCAAGCTTCACAAACTGCCCTCCAGCCCCTCTTTGGGTTTCACTGCGTTCCTCAGGGTGAGCCTGTCACTGAAGGCCCCCAGTTCTTGCTAACCAGCAGGTCCCCACAGTTCCACTCCTGTCTGCCTCTCAAAGTCTCCCTCGCTCTTTCCACAGGGAGCTGTTCCCATGGGGAAAAGCTCAGCTGTGTCAGCAGAGGGATGGCAACTCCTTCAAGGCAGCAATGACCTTGCCAGCCCACGGAAAGGCGCAGCTCCAGCATGAAGAGCTCACCCTGGGTGCTCAGGAGCAGGAGCGGTCCTGTCCTGCAGCACTCTCCCTGTTTCCCTGATGGCTTTCAACTCCATAGTGGCTGCCCCCATGTGCCAACTGCTTCCTAAAGCTTTGAATTTGTGTGGAACAACTCCCCCTGTACTCCTGTTCACATTTCTTAGATCTACACTGTACCCACAGATAGGGGCAGGCCCATAGCTCGTTACTGTCTCAGGTCTCTTATTTTGCGTCATAGTAAGTGCTGCAACCCCAGTCAGCTCCTGGGTACCCTGAGTGTTACTCAAGGGCTTTGAGGCATGAAGCCCTTGGTAACCCAGGGAGAAGCAGCACAGAAAGTGTCAGTGCCCACATACCTTCTGCACACTTGGTGTGAGTGTGGGTGCTGCTCACCAGTGCCCTGTCTGTCTTTGGAAGTGGAGCAGCTAATTACTTCCACCTGTTATCTGGTAAATCCTGATGCCTCCCTCACCTTGGAGAGGTGTAATTCAGGGTGGGGGAGGAGGAGTGATAGTGACAGATCACTTTGACATCCCAGGGACTATCTGACCCTAAATTAATGAAAAGTACTTTCAACTCTGCCCCCATTTTAGCAGCCTTCCAATATACTTCAACTACCTACACCCTCTAATGATCATTTCACTCAAGATCTAATTCACTAGAGGAACTTCCTTCAGACTACTATTAGGGACAGAAAAGAACAGCTTTTAATCAGGGCTATTCATTAGCAGCAGCAATCTGTCTGGCAGGTAGCAAGGGCCACTGCTCTCCCTCCTGATGCATGTGCTCATTAACAGAGAAGTTCAAAGGAGAGCTTAGACCTTGTGTCTTCAGAGTGGTCTTACTGATTGAATACCTTGCTGACTCTGAATTCAAACATGGTTATCCAGAGTTTACTGGGAAAACTGGTTTTGGTGCACGTGACAGGCTTGGATAAGGCAAAAGCCAAGGAATCTAATCATAGAATCACCTGGGTTGGAAGAGACCCTTTAGATCATTGAGTCCAACCACAGCCTAACCCTGACTAGTTCACCTCTAGATCATGTGCTTAAGCGCTTTATCTACATGCCTTTTAAATCCCTCCAGGGGATGGTCACTCCACCACCTCCCTGGGCAGCCTGTTCCAGTGCCTGACAACCCTTTCAGTAAAGAAATTCTTCCTGATATCCAACCTAAATCTCCCCTGGTGCACTTTCAAGCCATTTCATCCATCCTGTTGCTTGTCACCTAGCTGAAGAGACCAACCCAAACATCTCTGCAACCTTGTAGGTAGTTATAGAGAGTAAATGCTTTGGGTAGATATTTTTTTTAGCTGAGTATTATTCGGGAGTTGAGATGCGTAAATGTGTGCATATGAGTATGCAAAAAGGAATTTGATGGAGTTTGAACAAGCTTTTGTGACCCAAAGAACAGGCCTCCTGGGAGGGGCCAGGATGTGGGCTACAGGGGATTTAGCACGACTGGCAGGAAAACTCAATGGTTTCTCTGGGAAAGAAGGACTTTGTGTGGTCTTGTGAGCAAGTAAGCTGACATCAAAGTCATCTGATGCTGTCCTCTGTTTCTTCTCCCAATTAGAATAACCCAAGTGCCTCCCTCCATCCAAAAGGACTGGGAAAAAAGACTGGGGTGCTGAGTCAGTCCAGAGACCTAATAATGGTCTGCTTTAGTCAGTGATGAAAAACCAGGTCCTCTCTCTCATGTCTGCTAGAGAAATGATGTGGAAGCAATGACATACCCTTCTCATGGGGAAATGAGAGCCCTGAAGTGTTTGGGAGGGGCTCTTGAGCCAGCCGAAGATGGGGACTACCACTATCCAATTCAGAGTTCAGCTGGGGAAAAAGCTGCCATTTAAAGAAAAATAAATGCTTTCATCAGCCAAAGAGTGCCTCCTCCCCCACAAGTTTGCAGGTGATTTTCTTTTCGACCTGCTCTGAACTTTTCCTATGAGAGCACACACTGGGCACGGCATGCCTGTGGTGGGGAAAAGGGAATCAAGGTGTCACTGGAAATTTTCTCACTCTATAAGGAATTAACTGGACCTAAATACCCAACGGAGCTGCCATAAAACCTATTTAAACTGAAGCTCTTCTTGGGGGACCCCATTTTTCCCTCCAGACACTTTGAAAGGAGAGCACTGTAGTGTAAGTGTTCATTGCTGAGTCATACGAGAAATGAAGAGTACTTTCATAACGAGTTGCACAGCACATCAGCTACTCTGTGGGGCCCATGTCAGTTTTGGGTTTTTTTTTTCTGGTAATCACCCCTGATGACATCATCCTGGCTCCAGGAAAAGCGGTTGTCTCAGCCCAACCCTGCTGGTGTCCCCTGGCAGGCGCCTCAGGGAAGCAGCCCTGGGCAACTGGGGGCTCATCCGCAAGCACAACCCCACAGCCCCAGCTGACGGGCAGACACTCAGGGTTTTTGTATCCCCTGCCTGCTCAGCCTCAGTAGAGCCCTGCCAACCACACGTGTGTTGTTCACCTGCCAGAAGCCGCCCGGCGCTGCCAAGCTGCCCACAATGAGCTTCGGAGGCTTCGCTTGCGAGCGGTGCCTCGGCCACAACTGCAGGGGCAGCACTGCAAAAACCTGGCAGCTTGTACGACAGGGACAGCCCGGGTAGCTTCAGAACAGCTTCTTCTGTGACCTCTGGTGGTATTTTAACAATATGCACTCTCCTCCTCGGTGTGCTCAGATGTTCTTCTGTTCTTATTTTTGATTTAAAAGCCCAGCCTGTGTGCTGGCACTCGGCAAACCGCCAAGATGCAGAAAGCCACGGGTGGCTGCTAACCTGGAAATGCAAAGGCTGCATCTAGACTGCTTCCATTTATGCTACCATTCTCTCCCCTCCCAAGTCCACCCTTCTGCCCTTCAGTTCCCTGGCAGCTGCTGAAGCTGCAAGGCTGTGGTGCCTATACCTGCTTTGCATAACTCACGAAGAACAGTATTGCCAAAAACTGCCCCTGGGGAGCCTGCACCACGCTTTGCTGGGTTTCACTCTGGTTATCATTAACTGACTCTGGTTATGCTCCGTCCTTGGGACTATCACCAGGCACTTCCCCTCCCTCGCTTCCCAGCCCGTGCTTTAAATAGCTGTGGAGCTTTACCTCTTCGTGTAGCCAAGCCAGCTATGCAGTGCTTTCACCTTTCCTCGCCCACCCCTCCAGTCTTTCGCCGCTTATCTCCCCATTTCCCCACTATCCACTAGCATCTTCCCAGCACTGCGGCTCCTCCAGTGCTCAGCCTTATGGAGCCGGAGGTGTCACCAGGCTGTTTGTGCAGGGATGTGTACCCACCCCCTCCTCTTCCCGGTGGGAACACACCTGCACCCCCCTGACACTGTGTGAGCCTCACTGGCAAATGAAAATAAGCAGGGTGTATGGCGGTTCAAGCCCAGAAAGAACAGACTTTGTTTGTCTCTTTGCCACACGGCACAGATCTGATGCGCTAGTATTCGCCTAAGGTTTGGGGTGGTTTTATCTTCTAGGTCCCTACAAATGTCTGACTCTAAACAGAGGTGCCTTTGGCTTGTTAAATTTTGGGTGGATTTTATTTGTGATTTGGAAATGAAATATCGGTGGTGGTATAATCTGGCTTGGAAATCTGCCAGTGGATTTAGTGGGGCCAGAACACCACGCTGTGTTTGAATACTGCCAAGGCATACCAGTGCACACAATTGCAGTTCTTTAGGAGGAGAGCTAGCTCAATGAAACAAAACAAAGTTCACCACCACCACCAGAAAGGCCTATGACATTTACTGATTGCTCACTACATCCCTGTGGCTTTTGGCTGGCTAAGGAGAAGTACAAAACCTGTATGCTTCTCTACAAAGTTCTGTAAGTTGTAAGTCACTTGTGTAACCGCCTCTCGTATTTCCTAGGAGGGTGTTGGTGGGCAGATGTCCCCTGACTCTTGCCACCTCCACCTTAACGCTTGTGTTCATTTTAATGTGTTTATTTTCAGTACATGCACATTTCTATGAGATTAAACTTGTAACCCAAAGCAGTTGATAAGAAATCTTATTATATTTCCACAAAGAAACTTTCGGGAAAAAAACAATGTTCTCACTACCAAGCAGAGCGTAGGTAAGATGCTTACTGTAAAATTGTCTCTAGATAATTTTAATACTGAACCAGTTACCTTTTGTGAGGTCAGGCATGACTGTTATCCAGGTCCTCTTAATATAATGCAAAACATGTCACAGTTCTACACATTGCCCAAAATACTTAGGAAACATACACATTTTTTCACATGTACTGCAAAGTGTGACCTGATCACGTGTGCAGGTGTGGTGCATATTGGACAGCTGATCTTTCAAGTACCTCTGAGTTGACATCAAATGTGTCCTATGCTTGTGAATTCAACTTTAGCCCTGGTAAGTGATAACCAAAGCAAAAGGTAGCTGTACATCTAAGATTAAAAAATATGTTATCAAGAGAGACTTTTGCGACACCTTTTTTTTTTAAAAAAAAAAGAATGGCAAAACTCAAAATGGAAAATCAAATTGCCTTTTAAAAATTATTTTCCTAATTTCTGGTTTAATTACAGCCTGCTCTTGTTTCCCAGAGGAGAGAATTTCTCTAGTGACCTAATCAAGAAACTCTGCAGGATTTTCCATAAACAAAGCTCCAGGTAGAGGCAGAGCTGTGGTGGTGTACCTACATAGGTGGCTTGTGCCAATGGATGCTGGTCTAAACAGTGAAAGATCTACACTGATAATCAAATCCATGAAATCTTCATATATGTAACTCGGAAAAGTCTAGAAAATATAAGAATGAGCTGTTTTCTGATGCTCCTTCCCATTGCTAAAATATTTAGCGAGGTGAAGTGGAAGCCATGGACATTTCAAGTGACTCCCAGAAAGTTCCTGTGCTGCCAGTGGAAAACAAAGAAACTAGGGCTGCCCTGAGAGCCAAAAGCAAACCCAGAACTCGAGTGCCTGGAACAACAACAAGCTCCAGGAGCTGAGCTTCTCACATTTGGCCATCAGCAAACAAGGCAGCATGAAAACCCACCCCATTTATCAGTGTTTCTGTGGACTTCTTTTTGATCTCAGGCAAGAAGTTGAGGAGTGTGTGGGCAGAGGGAGCGAGCCACCTTCTTTAGGCCTGGTGGTTCTCATCTGTCTTTGGGGAAGTTCATTGATCCTGCACTGAAAGGAAGGCCACACAGGTGCCACTCTCCAGTCATTGCAGGGATGACATTCTTCAGATCTATTCTTCTGACACCTTTAGCCAGCACTAAAATCAATGGAGTAGCTGCAGATGAATGTGCCTGGAGAAACTGAAAGGCGGGAGTAAGTGTAATGTCTTTAAGGCTGCTGCTTTTTGGCATGAACATTGAGCTGAAGGAGGCAAGAATTTGCTATAGGGGGTTTCCCCGCTGTGCCCCTCGGTGGGCAGCAGGCAGCAGGACTAAAGTCATTTTCATCAGCACACCGCTCAGCAAGCAGGGAACTAAGCAGTAGGTTTCAAATAGCCACAGGTTATTTTCTACACATCAGGTCCCCAGTCTTGGACCCACAGCAGCTTTCTAGAAATGAATGACTTGTTCTGTGTTCCACACCAGCACGGCACAGCTGCGCACAGCGAGCCACGCCACGCACCCCTTTTATTCATCTTTGGCTGCCAGGTTTTGGGTGGCTTCCTGAACAGGCTTCCTCGGTTAAACGGTATCTCGTTTTACCAAGTGTTACCTGTACGCTTCCTGGGGTTCCGCAGCTCTTCCTTGCTGTGACTCTTGGGGCTGGTAAGTCACACGCAACGGAAGGCATCCTCGACACTTAAAGCTCCCCCAAATGGCCGTATGGCGTAGCACGTACTCCTCCCTAAATTACAGGCTATGGAACACAGCGTTCAGAAAGAGAGAGAAAAACAGGAGGGTATTATTTTCTTTGTCCTCACAGTGCCTAGTGATTGCCTGCCCAGGCAGTGCTTTCCTTCCAGTGCCCCTCTCTCTATCCAACTTTTGTAGGCGTTTAGGCCTCACTGCAACACACATAAACATTGTGCTTCTGAAGAGCAGTGTGCTCAGCCACAGTTCCCCATTCTTCCTCAGGTGGTGTTCATCTGTAGCTTCCAAACCATTGCTTTTTCTTGCTCTTCCTTCTGTCCTTTACCTCCCCGTGCAACCTTAGAAAGGCACAGAAGGGCGCAGGACAGGAGACAAGTCTCACATGCAACAGCTGCCCCTTGCTCTTCATACTGCGGTTTCATGGCTGTGAATTCATAATGGACAAGGTAGAGGAAAAGGAAAGGAAGTTATACTGTGGGAGAACATAAGGCAACAAGGGAAAGAAGGAAAGCACAGACTGGGCCCTTGGCTGTCCCAGGGAACATCCTTAAAGAGAAAATCTGTTTCTGAGGGGGGAATCTGCGCAGGTGTGTAGGAGCCTACTTGTGAAAGGATAACACGGTACTCATTTCACTCGATAAACCTATTTATAGCAACTATTTGGGATGTATAAGGTCAGAGGAGAAGGTTGTTGGTGGTAACCACACATCCCCTGCAGAGCCTATGGCATGGGCTTAAAGGATTGCATGATTTTTTAAGGGACAGTGTTATGGGCATGTCGTGTAAGCCAGATGGTCAAAACTCAGCCTGCAGTCAGGTCTGGGCAACTGCTACGAAGGCAAATAATTGATTGTCACTAAAATAACTTCTGGTAGGCTTCTGGGGATTCAGTTAGATGCATGTGGTTGGTCTGTGGGACATCCCCTCACAGGTCTGGAGAAATACATGCCATTCAAGGTGGGGAGAAGACACAGAGACAGTTCAGGGGTAAATCTCCCCTGGTGCAATTTCAAGCCATTTCCTTTTCGTCCTATCGCTTGTCACCCGAGAGAAGAGACTGACCCTGACATATCTGCAACCGCCTTGCAGGTAGTTGTAGAGAGCGATAACAGCCTCCTTTTCTCAAGACTAAAAAGCTCCAGTTCCCTCAGCTGTTCCTCATAGGATTTGTGCTCCAGACCCTTCCCCAGCTTTGCAGGTTGGCTTGCCATGGCTTTTCTCTGTAACAAGAGTTGAAAGCAGAAGCTGGTAGTTTCAGAGACAGTTAACCGGACAACAATTTGATTTGTCCCTAAGAAATCTTTGTGAAGCTTGAAGAAAATATTCACCTCAGTGAAGCATGTGAGAAGGGCCTTAAATGAGGTATATTGAGGTGATGATAGGTGTTTTTATTTTAGAATGCGCATGGAATGCAGGCACTGAGAAGGAATTTCTCAGGAAATGAGCTTGGGAAATTTGAAATGGGCATGGGTATGTTCAATAACCTGTATGTGTGAGATACTCAGTTGCTCTCAAAATGTGGGCAGAGGGAATGTTTGCCAGAAGGAAGTTTACAGAAGCAAAAAGAGAGGAAAACAGCTGAAGAAAATGCTGTTTCTCTGATCCATGAAATGCAGGCATAGCTGCTAAGTTGGTCCCTTCACAAGAGATGAGAAGCTGACTCCCAGTGCAAAAGGTATTAAACGAAGAAGTTAGAGCCCTTTTTGCTGTACCAAGACTAAAACTACAGCAGCTGTTTTTAATTCACCAGCCCCATGTACCGGCAGCGCGATCGGCACCTACATGAATTAACACCGGACTGGAAACAGGAGTCTGGCAAACCCTCAGCGGTGGGCTTAGCTCTGAGCCCAGGGTAGTCTAGTTGGCCTTCACAGGGGCGCAGGTGGGAGATGGGGGGCCAGCGGGGCATCTCAGGAAAAAGCACAAGAGGAAAGAATTGAAAATCCATTAATTTACTTAGGCTCTCTGTTGGGAATTGTGATGGGAAGGTGTCTGTAGGAATAGCTGGAATACAGAAAATGCCAGCAACTTGTCGAACCAAATTAACGGAGGCGCTGCGTAAGGCAGCATTGGCTTGCAAGGTCTCACAGTTGAACTCATCACCCTCATTTCATAGGCTTTGTATCTCCTGAGTCACTCTTATTTTTCATATGCACTGTGAAATTAGAAATCCTCCAAATCTGTGCAAAGCCTGCTTCAGTCTGGGGAAGGTGTAGGGAAGAAGGGGAATGAAAAAGGGAGAAATAAAGGCCTGGGACAGCATCCAGAACTACTCGGCTACAGGATTCTCCATCTGCCAAGAGCAGAAGAATGTCTTTCTAAAATGAATAGCGCACAAAATGCTGAATGAAGTGAGCATAAGAAGCTCTATTAAATCAACAATTATTTGGTGAAAGGAATATGATTTTTCTGGGCTGAAGCGAGCTGAAATGCTAAAAAAGTCTGTTGCCAAATATTACATCTGGAGGACTGCTGCGACGTGTTTTGTGGTGATCTTCACAGGCTTCCATTCTACTGAGCTTCCCTGGGAGAGCTGCCACCCTGTGTGAAGACTGGGATGCTACCCCCAAAACTGACTTTGAAAAGTAGGTGAACTGCAAGGCTCACAGTCAGGTTTTGGGGGTGCTCAGGGTGTTGTAAGTAGGAGAGAAACAGCAGCTGTCTTCACAGTCAAAATACGGTTGTTGCAATCACTTTCATCCTCCAAAGGATGCAGGACACGTTTCTGCTGAGCAAGTGGTTTTCACAGGTCTTCAGACTGTAGGTGTTCATGTGCATGTTTCCCACCCCAGCAAAAAAGGTCATTACCAAAAAAGTGAACACTCTCTAAATCACACAGTCCTATGGCCAGGCTCGTTGCCTTGGAGTTACACAAGTCAGTCCTAAATGTGCAAAAGTCAGAAGAAGCAAGAGTTGTGTTTCTTCTTGCAAACTGTCACTGCCCCTAATCGCTGCCTGCTGCTTTTCTCTGAGGAACAAGAATGCTCATGAAATGAAGCTGTACACCATGCTTTCATTCATAAAACTCTGCGCTGGTTTCAGTTACGTTCTTGAGACACTTTCCAGCACTTGAGACACTTTCCAACTCTTGAGACACTGTCCAACTCTTGGCCTGAGGATATGGATAAGAAGGAAGCTCTCACCTTTCTCAGAGCAGTCTTTAGTTTTATTTTCACAAAGAAACTTCAACCCCTGCCTGGCAGTGGCTGCCCTGGCCCCACGCACCATCTCTGAGGCTGCACTGGTCATGCAAGGAGGTGAAAAGGGAAATGGGGAAGAAAAGGGATTCCTAGGGCAGCTGCCTTGGCATGGCTTCCCATCAGCTATGCTTGGCAGCCTTCATATGGGCTTAGCTACAGACAGAGAGCGTTAGAGAGCAGGGTGCTTTAGGTTTTCATGGCAAGGTTTTGGTAGTGGGGAAGGGGCTATAGGGGTGGCTTCTGCAGGAAGTTGCTTGAAGTCTGCCCCAGATCAACAGAGCAGATGCCAGCCAGCTCCAAGATGGACCTGCTGCTGGCCAGGGCGGAGCCCACCAGAGACAGTGGCAGTGCCTCTGGGATAACAGAGTTAAAAAGGAAAAAGAAAGAAGCATCTGCTTTTCCTACCAGAGAGAGGAATGAGAAGCTGTGAGAAACTCTTCAGACACTGTCAGTGAAGAAGGAGGGGCAGGAGGCCCTCAGGAGCTGGAGCAGAGATTCCCCTGCAGCCTGTGGAGAAGACCATGGTGAAGCAGGTTGTCCCCCTGCAGCCTATGGAAGATGATGGGGAGTAAAGATTCTACCTGCAGCCTGTGGAGGACCCCACGCTGGGGCAGATGGAGACACCTGAAGGACACTGTGACCCGGTGGGAAGCCCACACTGGAGTAGGCTCCTGGCAGGTCATACAGCCTGTGGAGAGAGGAGCCCACACTGAAGTAGGTTTGCTGGAAGGACTTGTGATCCCTCTGGGGACCTGTGCTGGAGCAGTCT
>VZTU01008495.1:160034-187201 GCA_013400835.1 Zapornia atra | reverse complement strand
GGAGGGGATAAAAATCATAAACTGACAGGCTTTCTGATTTCTGGCAGTGATTTTTGACCAAGGACACTACTTACTTTGGTTGATTGCTACAATGTTCAGGAAAAACAGAGCCTGGGTGCATGCTTTTTAAAATAGAAGAGCATACACTGAAGAGAGTACCAGTCCCATATCACTAGTGATTTTATTTTTTTCTCAGTGTAAACGAACCTCCAACACACAAGATAATGGATCACAGTCCAAAACCCACGGAAAACAGATCTTCTGGGTTGAGCAGATTCATTCACAATAAAGCTATATTTTCAAGATGCCAAATGCCTTCAAAAGGAGCAGATGTCCTGTTATTCTTGAAGTACTTGAGACTAGGATTAATATCTATGCTGATCTAACCTGAGTATACCTAAATCCCATTTTT
The DNA here is from genome assembly GCA_013400835.1 of Zapornia atra. NCBI lineage: Eukaryota > Metazoa > Chordata > Aves > Gruiformes > Rallidae > Zapornia > Zapornia atra. The sequence continues at coordinate 186,789 of VZTU01008495.1, read as the reverse complement.
AAAAGTTGTTTGTGGGTTTGGTTTGGGTTTTTTTGGTTGGTTGTTGGTTTGTGGGTTTTTTGGTTTTTGTTGGTTTTTTGTTTGGTTAGTTGGTTTGTTATGTTTTTAATATAGTATATTATATCTATCTCATTTTCAAAAAACTCACCAAACATTGTGTCTGACAATAGTGTCTGACCAAATTTGGGCCATCCTATAATGGAGACAGTGCTAATCATTGCCTGCTCTGAACTCCTTGAAAGCCCTTGTGCTAACAGCCACTAGACATACCTGTAATGCTAAATTAGCAGATTTCTTCATTTGGTGGCAATCTACTTTCTGTTAACTTTCCATTTGGTTCCTTTTTCCCTGAAATCAATTCAGTATTGGTAAATAATGTTGTAACAAAGAACATGAAAAAATGCAGGTGACTCATGTCTAAGCACGAGAGGCTCTGTTAATTATATGGGGCATGCAGTAATTGTATAAACAGTTGTAAGGGAAGGGTTAAGTTTATTGGGTGTTAAAGCTAAAAGTGAAGTGGTATGTGTGTGCTGTCCAGTGAGACAGGCAAGAAGACATGGCATGATATGGGATACAGTCCTTCCTCTTTTAGGGTCTGAAGAACTAACTGTGACATCAGAGAGTTAAAATTTCTTCTTTTGTTGCTCTAGAAGTGCAGAAAAATAATTTCAGCCCTTAAAGGAAAAGCAGCATATTCCCATCTACTTCAACCAATGGATGAAGAGTCTGCAGTAGAGGGATATGTCCAGGAGGAGTTCAAAGTCCCAATTACTTTGCCCAGTGCATTTTTAAATCTCCTTAGAAGGCAGTTTCTTAGTCGGTTTGGGATTTTTTCTCTGCAATCAGGCCATTTTTGTCTCTCGTCAATGAGTTTTGTCATTACTGGAATGCAAGCCATCAAACCTGCCTGGTCTCTTTTCTCCATAAAAAGTGAGCCTGTGGTTTTCAAAGTGCAAACCATCAGCCTTAAATCAGTACTTTGCTAAAAGTCCACTGGCACGAGCATTCTGGAAAGTTTAGAGGTGAAAAAGGCAGCTATCTATAAAGTTATTTTGTGAATTCAAGTTGAAATAAGGCAAATAATTCAGGAAAGGATTAGGTACTTACATGAATATGAATAACATCAGCAATTGCACTGGCAAAGAGAAAATTTACAGGGGTTATCAATCCTTAAGCTTCAGAGCATGGGGCTATTTCTGTGAAGAAATATTTTCCTGCCTATGTAGCCCTTAATTCTCAGAGGTCTCAAAGTATGACACCAGCCTTTAAAGAATATCTGAATGCTTTAAAGAATGAGAGAGGCACAACAAAATTCAGAGTGAGGTGGGATGAGTTTCTTTAAGAGGTTAGAAAGGCGGAAAGGCTGGCCATTCCCACTGATCTCCATTAGTCCTGAAGCAGGGACTTAATAGTTATTATTTTTCTAGGAAACACTGAAACATGAATTGTTGTTGCCAACTGAAGGGCAATAATTCTTTTCCCAGCGTAGTGAGAGTCTCTGCCAGGTTTCCCTCAGAGTTAACTACAGGAAAACTTTTCACTTCCCACCTTTGGCCTGGTGAGCCTTTCACAGAGTAACTACTAAATCAGGAAGCACTGGGCAGAAAGTCCTCCCTTGCTCCCCCTGTACACACGGCCACCTGAATTATGAGCTCCACATCCAGATACTGGCAACTTGTGTCCTCCTCTTCCCTCAGCAAGGTTATACACCCTGGAGAAACAAAGAATGATTAACAGTTTGCACAATTCTGGTGTTAACTCAGAACAAAAATGTATGGAAAGACTAAGAGAAGCAAGTTTGCACTTTAATGACACTCTAAATAGTAATTTTCTATTGCCTTTCTCAGAGGGCAGAGAAGAAGGATTTGTCTTGGTTGTAACTGTGCCAAACTATGTAAAGCTGCACTGGGAGTTTGTCCCTTCTGATGTCCCAACTAGACTGAGGGGGTCTTCAAACTGCTTGAAGCACTTGTTCCCCAGCCCAAATGATCATCCAGAACCTAAAGCTCTACTTTTTCTTCAGGTTTTCCCATAGGAGTATTTCATTTCCAAAAATATAATTTGACCTCATGCTTGCCAACCCTCATTTGCCTTGATGTCTTGAATGCAATATCCTGGATTTCATCAGGAGATTTCTGTCTGATATGGGAGACAGTAAAGCCAAGGGAATTGTTTTGAATTCAAACCCTCTTAAGCACAGCATCGTATCAAGATGAAGCCACCAGTTGAAACAAAGGCTGACAGTTTAATTTCTTGGAGTACTGGGAAAGAAAAGATATCTGCTATGATGGCTTCTGGTTTCCAGAAGCTGACAGTAATAGGCTGTGAGGCCCTTTACAGCTAAAGGAATTAATTTTTTTCCCCTAATATATTGGTCATTTTCTATATGTTTCTTACAATCTACAACATGGCTATTTGGTATCCCTATCCCTTCTCTGTCTGCTTCTAGCCTTTACTTTCCATGTATTTTAGAAGTTTGCCAGTCTAACCTACCTTCTGAAGTGGGTTTAGCCAACAGCAAAACCAAACTGTTTGCTCAAAAACTTGGGTTTGTTTACTTTTTGTTTTAAACAATTATACCTTAGTTAAATATAAACAGGAGACCCCTGAATAATAATGTAATAGCAACAACAATCCAGTCATAATCCTTCTTCACATGACATGGCATTTCATAAATGGCTGTTTTCTACCTTGACTCAAGGAAAACTACTGGTATCTTGAATCTGTGTCAGAAAATCACCTGAGAGGATGAAAAACAAAAACAAAAGGGATGAAATTTTGAGGTTGGAAAAATTAACTAGGAAACCCATAAGCAGCAGAGTCATAGCAGTCAGGTTATGTGTGCAGTTTGTAATTGTGTCCTGCACCAGAACAGCAGCAGATCCCTTTACCCACCTCTGTGTGCCTGGGGCTTCCTTGGACCCTTGCCTATGCAGACTTGCGAGCTCTCCTTCCCAGACAGTGTGTGCAGCAGCTGAGGGCTCTGTGGATGGAGACAGTCCTTCATGTCTCACTTCTCTACTCAGGGAGTTCAGTGAAACTTGTAAAACATCCCGGTTCCTGGGACTTATCTCTCTCTTTCAAATGTGGTCGAAACTGGCAAGTGTGTTGCACTGTAATTAAGGAAGGAATGACGGACAGCTTGACAAGGTACCTTATTTCCTTAGGAAATCGGGCTTTAAAAGGGGGGATTGTCATGTAAAAATCATATTTTTTTCCAAAACAAAAACTTCCTTTGTTCCCTTGAGCATCAAAGATTAGCAAAAGCTGGAGGAATTTTAAATTCCAATTTAAACTTCAGCGCTTGCACTAGCAGTTTACTATTGAATTGTCAATTATCTTCTTTTTAATTAACTCTGCTTTTGGGCTCTAGTACAATATTTATTTATTCTGTTTTTAAAGGAAAAAAATGAAACATAGAACTGAATAGAAATAAAACTGTTTACATGGAGGAAAAAAACCCATAAAAATACTTTTGTCCAACTTTTGAAGTCTGTATTTTTTAAGGTTTTCCATTAGAGTGGCTGGCAAATGATGTGAAAATTACTGTTTTCTAATATGTGCTATAGGGCTTTTCCTTTGTGACCAATGCATTTTTGGTGGCTTTTCTATCTATCTGGCTCATTTGTATAACATTTTTATTTGTTTAGTGGAATACTGAAGGTGCGAAGAGAGGTGTCTGAGACAGTCCATGGTATGTGTGTATAATTCTTCAGGTGGTTGTAGCATCCAAAAGCAAAGTCACAACTGTCCTTAGGCAGATGGGAGAAGAAAATATTTTGCTGCTTAGAGGTTTGACTGCAGGACAGAAGACCTCTGTATCACAGAATAGAAAATGCAGCAAAAATTGATGAATTCTCACACTCCTTGTCCATGTACATGCAGAAGTACAGAGGTTGCAGGTTCCTCATGAAGTATAAGAGAGACATAATAAAGGAGCTCTCCTCTTCTTTGACTTCAGCCACAGAGTTTGCAGGATCATCTTTCCCACAATGCTTTTGTAACACAATACATGTGGGTACTTGACTTACATGCTGGGAATTGGATTGGAGAGCTACAGATCTACGGATTGATCTGAGGAGCACAGCATCTGTATATTGAGGCTATAACCTTTCATATTCTTTATGGATTGACAGAAGATGATTTTAATGTACAATATTTATTGGGTTACATGCAGAATACATAAGCAGAAACAGACTGAGACCAGTACTGCATGAAATTGTACACAGACAAAATTAGACTTTATGCTAGAATGTATCTGCCTGAGAGCTTCTGTAATGCCAACACGCTTGAATCTTTGCCTGGAGTACCGGGAAGGTGGGATCTCTCTCAGGAATTCCTCATGAGCTTTCTGACACACTAAGATGAAATCTTCTGAAATCTAGTGTTGAGATGGATGTGATTTTTTCAGAACCAGAGCCAACAAAAGCAACATTTTTGCTGTTGTACAGGACCTCAGAGATATTTTATTTAGCAATTCTGTAAAACTGGGTGTCTAAGGTTTATTTTTTTTTTCCTCTCTCTGAGTTGCAACAGTTTTTTAAAACATATGGCATGAGAAAGCAATGCTAGGATAACATTCTGTAAACACTAAACTTTGACCACTACTATCTTCATTTTAGGGCTGGTTTTTTGGATATTGTTCTTTTCAAATTTCCTAGGGATGAAAAAAAAGCAAACAGTATCTTGAACTATTTTAATAATGTATGACTGATGACTAGACACATAGATCTTTTTGTAGCCCTTTAATTGAATTTTTTTTTTTTAATTAGAACTTGTCTTTGAACAATATCCCAAATCACAGTTTTTAATCTTACCCAAGAGACAATTTCCTCTCCTTGCACTGTGTTGGTGTCTTTCTGTCCCCAGCAATAAAAAAATAAATACCAGTAACGTAACTTTTTGTCATCTTGCAGTGGTATGCTGAAATCACAACATCCTAGAGCCACAAAGCTGAGTTAATCAATGGATATTTGCAGAGGGCAGTCAGGTTCCAACATTTTCCTCTGTGTCTCTTCCCTTCCATATGGAAATTTATCTATAATCAAGCTGCCTCCAACATAATTCTGTAAAGAAACAGCAAGTCAAATCCATGCCTGTAGTGTTCTTGATAGAAATTATGATGTGCCTGCTGGGACTCCTGTCTCAAAGAAGGAGAATGGAGAAACTCTTATCTTTTTTTTCTCATAATGAGTCCTTACTGGATCATAAGCAAAATTGAATTCAAGATCTTCAACTACAGAATTAGAAGCATAACTGTTAAGGTGCAAAAAACTGTAAATTCACACATATGTCTTATATAGACTAACTTTTGGCAAGGTGGAAGACCCTATATTAAAAAAAACAACCCTATTTTCACAACTGTTATCAGAACAAAAGTATAATAACATTGAAAAATTAGAGATGAAGGGAAGTCATAAGCATGTGTATACTTTATATATATAATCAACGTGCCCGGTGCCTGTGTTTTTACACCTATACTTATCACATATGTAGGGGGTGTGTAAGGGTGTGTGTGTGTATATGCACACACAGTGCTCAAAAAAGTAGTGTAGATGTTTTGCTATGGAAATTTAGGAGTCTGGGTATGATTTATATCTTCAAATGGACTGAAGAGATTTTCCTGTTCATTTAGATGACTGCATATCTATATATAACTGGGCTCCTACTGGATTGTGTCATGGAGTGTGTCCTTATGAGCTGGTGGAAAATTGTGACCTCTATGGAAATGCTAATGGTGCACATGTGGTGTAGAGTGCTGGAGATAAAACCTGAGCAAAGGGGACCTTCAGAAAGCAGGGTGGCATGCAGAAAAAAGACAGGGTCACCAAAAAGAATTATGAAATGATCTTCATGACTATGCTTTTCATTACACCCATGGATGATCCTCAAGCTTATGCCTAACATCTTCAACCACTCTCAATTAAGTGGTAAAAGAAACAGTTAATTGCTCAAGTTTATTTGAAAAGCTACAAAAGGGTGACAGTGTTCTGTCCTCAGGATACAGAAGTGAATACAGTGTCTTAAAGTGAGAATTTCTTGCAGTCAGCATAGTTTGATGTTTAGCTGCGGTAGTTGCAAAGACTTTCTCAGGAATGGCCATGTCTTAAGTGTTCATCCATGCTGTCTTGCTAGGCTCCTTTGACCATTTTTTGGACCTAACGGCCTACGTGACTGTACTGGGTTCAAGTTGCTTTGGTAGCAATATACGACTGTTTCATGGTAACCAAACTCATATTTTAGAGACAATAAACTACTGTTGTGATGATTTCCAACATTTTCCTTGAGAAAATTATTTCCTTGTCCATATTTTTGCTTAGAATTGCTGAACTTACAGGTTTCCACATCTGCTTCCCATCAAGCTGGGAGCAAATATGAAACTGTTTCTACTGGTTCTGGCCACTGTCAATGAACCAAAGACCCAACAAATTTCTTGCTTTGCCTCGGTTATTTTTACTGTCTCCTTTTTCAGATAAATAGCAGTGAGGGAAGGAGGTCTGTGGTGGCAGAAGGACTGTTTTGAGAAGCAGTTGGCTAAGGGCTTAAATATTTGTCTGCTCCATGTCCCAGGATATTATCTGTGTACTTTGTCCCTGTCCTTACTCAGATTTGCAATGTTCTTGTAGCTGGTGAAGTGCTGCTTTGTGGGCTGCCAGTCCCTGAAATGGCTAAATCAAAATGCTCTGGTGCATTGAATTTTGGCATTATTATTCAGTAAATCATGTATCTTCCCCTCATCTGCTCCCTCTTTATGTGTCTTGTTATTAAACAGCCATTGCCTCTGACACCAGATGAATGCAGCCCGGATATCTAGCCAGAGTGGAGCACACCCAGGAACAGAGGTTGTTCCTGAGGCAACCCTCACCGAGCATGTATCTCCGAGTGCATTAACAACACTGCATCCAGAGCTGTTTATCAAGTGCCAGAAGTGGCTCCTGAAGAGCTACTGGATGTGCTTCTAACTCCTTTAGACTGTAAAGCAGAGAAAGAGCCAAATCCTGACAGCTGTAGGAGGTGGGCTGGGAAAGCAAAGGTAATATAGGCTAGAGATCAAATCCAGTAGTGCTATACCAAGGCAAAATCCCCTTAACTTTTCAGTGTTTAATCCTCTAGTCTGCAATATTTTTTAACCAGTTTGGAGATATTTTTCCAACCAACAAGGTTTATTTGGTCTACTAACATATCTTTCAAAGCTTGCCTCTCGTTTTGGGTTGGCACACTGTTATGGAATTTGCAGAACTATTTTATTTCAGAACTATTTTATTTCATTTGGGTCAACCTCTGCCATGCTGAGAGAGATCCCCTCACCTGGAGCCTGTGCAGAAGAAATACTTAATCCTTTACTATTTTGCAGAAAGGAAGGACCTGCTTTGAACTTTGAATGGTTAATTGGCCAGTTCAGGCTCTTTTACTCAGTGACATTCGATGGTTAACTCAGTTCTGCAATATGTTTCACTCTGCAGCCTAAACCTGCACTTAGCTTAAGATCTGTGGCTGTAATACCCTTTCAGAGCAAGCTATGATGCTCGTGAATGTTTTCCAATCATGCTCTGAAGTCCTTTGGGCCAGGTAACATTGGTTTGTTAAGCATTTTTGTGTTAGTCACTTCATTTTTATATCTCTGTGACTAAGAACACACCTTGATGGGTTTGATGTTGGAATTAGTGGGGAGAGGCCTGCACTCAGTGACATATTTAGTGATTATATGACAACACAGATCTTTGATATCTATTAATCTGCTGCCCATTTCTTTGACACTGTAACCCTGCTGGCTGCCTTCCCTTTTTGCATGGTCAGTCATCAGTCACCAAGATGAGGTGGGCTCATATGTGGAAAAACCCTCCCTTGGACAGAAAATATCTGAAAGGAGAGGAAGGAAGAAAGATCATAGAATGTTTTGGGTTGGAAGGGACCTCAAAGATTATCTACTTCCAACTCCCCTGCCATGGGCAGGGACACCTTCACTAGATAAAATTGCCCAAAGCCGCATCTAACCTGGCTTTAAATGCCTCCAGGGATGGGGCTTCCACAACCTCTCTGGGCAATCTGTTCCAGTGCCTTACTACCCTCATAGTAAAGAATTTCTTCATAATGTCTAACCTAAACCTACCCTCTTTTGGCTTAAAGCCACTGTCCTTTGTCCTATCACTACACTCTCTGGTAAACAGTCCCTCTCCTACTTTCCTGTAGGACCCCTTTAAGTCTTGATACCCTGCAATTAGGTCACCCTGCAGCCTTCTCCAGACGAAACAAGTCTAACTCTCGCAGCCTGTCTTCATAGGAGAGGTGCTCCAGCCCCTTCATCATCTTTGTGGCCCTCCTCTGGACTCACTTCAACAGCTCTAAGTCTTTACTGCACTGGGGACCCCAGAGCTGGATGCAATATTCCAGGTGGGGTCTCATGAGAGTAGAGGGGCAGAATCACCTCACTCCACCTGTTGGCCACGCTGTTCTTGATGCAGCCTAGGACATGGTTGGCCTTCTGAGCTGCTAGTGCACAGTGCCAGCTCATGTTGAGTTTGTAATCGATCATCACCCCTAAGTCCTTCTCCTCAGAGCTGCTCTCAATACATTCTTCACCCAGTCTGTAGTTGTGCTTGGGATTGTGCCAACCTGCATACAGGACCTTGTTGAACTTCATGCAGTTTGCGTAGGCCCATCTCTCTAGCCTGTCAAGGTCCTTCTGGATGGCATCCTTTTCCCCCCAGTGTGTTGACCTCACCACACAGCATGGTGTTGTCAGCAAACTTGCTGAAAGTGCACTCGATCCCCAGATGCAGACAAAAATAGTCAAATATACATTTTGAATTCAAGATTGCAAAATCATCCCATTATTTTCCATCTTGGGATGTTGTGCACCACTTTTATAGGAACACCGATTGGCATACCCCTGTGGAGGGCTGTGAGTGTCTGTATATGGCCATATCTCTATATGGCCTGTTCCAGAACACAGAGAAAAGCCAGTGCAGAAACTCCCACTAAATTTATTAAGCTAAGAATCATGTTTCTGCTAGGATAACTGTGCTACAGCAGTGTGCCTGTTAACACTCAGAGAAGGTGAGGCTGGTACAATTTGGCCCATTTTAAAAGTAAAATTGTTGTTCATAAAAATCTTGTTTGTTGTTTTGCAATTGCTTCTGGCAAGCACTGACATGTTGGTGGGATTAGTGGGATGGTTTTGGCAATTGCTTGCTTCTTCAGGTTCTCCCACCCCTCATCTGTCCATTTCAACAAGTTTTGTTAAATTGGTGGCATTTAAAAAATAATAAAATTGGGGGAAAATTTAGTATTCTGAGACAGCAAAGCAAAAAGCTGAAATACAATGGCTTTTACTTTTTAGTGTAATTTATTATCAAGGGCAAAAAACCACAAACAATGACTGCCCAAAAAAAGAAGAAGAAAAATAAAAAGGAAAAAGGTTTCCTCATCTTAAATGTAGCCGTGTCAGTCTTCTAACCTGCAAAACCAAAAGGTTAAGCTGCGAATTGGGAATAGCAAAACAGGCCAGCAAAAGTTGCCAAAAAAAGTTCATTAAGGTCAAATCTTTGGAAAAAACTTCACACAGCACTGATCTGGAGAGTTACAAGGATATGGGAGACACTGCTTTAAGACATTTCCTCACAAGGGAATGTCCCCAGGTAATGTAAAGCGCAGTGATCTGGTTGTCTACTACCTCTCTTTGCCCCTCCAGTGTGTCCCGCAATAAATGCAGGCAGGTTTTGCTCAACAGTTTCATGCTGTTGATTTTGTATACGATCTAAAGAGGATTGCCACACCAGAGTTCTTGAGCTTTGTCAAATCTATTGTCAATCCTCACGCCCTACAGCTGCAGCAGGCTGTGTTTGACACAGGCACCATTCTGGAGGGGTTAGATCTGGTGGAGTGGAAGCTGATGCAAATGATGGACCCAAAAAAATGTCCTGTATCCAAAGCCTCTATTGTATACTGTGAGTATGACCCTAATCTAAATGTAGGCTTCTGGTCCATATTCAGAAAAAGCAACTTGCTGGTAGAACAGGTAGGGAAGATTATTCAGTCTGATGGCTCAGGCACTACCAGCTTAGGCATCAGTGTAAAACTCCAACCTGGTTTGACCGCCTTGTTTCTCATTCCACCCTGATAACTGGCATATGTTCTGTTTATCTACAGTAATAAACAGTTTCTTCATCCGTTGCCCTTTTGGTGTGTGACGGCTATAAACCACTGGTTACCAAGCCTGAACGTTTCAGAATCTAGTGACATTTAAAGAAAAAGATTGCCAAGCCCTTGAAAGAAACACACCACTGAAATACACAAAGAAGCAAGCGCAACTTCCTTGCTGTTAAAGTGATAAAGAAATTAACGTCACACCAGGTTCTAAAATCCCACTGCTGTTTGGAGATATCTCCCTTTTTCTCTTTTTTTTTTTTTAAACTCTTCTCTCCCTCCACAATGTCTAAAGGTAGCTGCAGTTAAAGGGGTGGTGAGACGCAGAAAAGATATTGCTTCCCTTGAGTTTTATGAAGCTGATATCAATCTTTTATTTCATAAACTTCAGGCCTGTTATTACCCTAAAAGCGTGTTCCACAGCATTTAATGTGACACTGATGAGAATACAAATAAGGGGAAGTGAGGGAGATGGAGGACCGGGAGAGAAGAATCAAATGATGTTAAATGTGAGGACCTGAACAACGTTTCCATATCCGTTGCCATTGAGAAGAGTTTAAAAGGGCCATGAAACCGCAGAGCATCTGAATTGTGTTTGGGGGCAGTAAATCAATTTAAGCTTCAGCAGTGAGGGAAAAAAAAATACCATCTGAGGAAGGTGAGAAGAGAAATTTGGATTATGGAGGCATGAAGGCTTGTGTGTGAGCTAATGAGGCATGCTTCAGCTGAGTGTTGTGTGGAAAGTCAGGGTATAAATGCCCTTGAAATTGGGATGATTTGGAGTGAGAAAAAATGCTTCAGATTTCCTAAACTTTCACCTGGAAGTGTATGAAATGCCGATTAGTTTTTTGTCATGTTTATCCAGTGCTTGGCTAGGTTCTAGCAGATGTACATAACTTCAAGTAGAGAAATGCTCAGTGAGAAAAGGTTGGATGACTTGGTTTTTTTCTTCTCTCACGCATGAATAGGCAACAATTGGCACATTCAAAAAAAACCTAGTGTAATTCTTCATGCTGGGTGTAGCTATGAAATTCCTTTCTGAGGGAGATAGAGGATGTGTAGAGTTTGCACAGATTCAAGTAGAGACTGGACACGCTCATGAAGGAAAATCCCCTGAGACTTACTGCACTTGTATGAACCATGTTTGGTTTGGAAAGTCCTTGAGCTGCAAACTGCTGGAGATTGGAGAGTATTCTGAAGTATTCATGGCTGTCCAAAGCTTGTATTCCTTCCTTGGCATTTGCTTTTTCTTGTGCTCAGGCATGTGATCCCAGGTGACCCTGACTCAGTGTATTTGTTGTGAAGACCACTAGACCTCAAGAAGGGAACTCCCATGATTTTAGGCACAATAAGAGATTATTCTTTGGAGCATGAGAGACTCCATCAGTTTACCTTGGCACATTACCTTGGCACCCCAAGATGATTTTTGCTTGTTACTAGGAAGCAGTCCACCTTCTCCTTCACTCACAGGAGACAGCACCACAGGCAGAAACCAGGATGGGAGAGAACTTACCAAAATATCATCGTCATTCTTGAGACCGTTCCTTCATTCCAGTAGATATTTACAGTGAGGCATTGTTCAGTGCTAGGCTGAGCCAAGACCAAGTGGGTTTTTTGCAGTTACTGAGCTTGACTCTTAGATGACATTCATGAGACCATGTCCCAGGGAAACATCAGGACGGCCACACTGGAGTCAGGCTTGATCTATCTCAGCTGAAGATCAGGCCAACAGTGCTGTTGATACAGATGAGCTCACCAGGCTGCTGTAGTGATTGTGCAGGATATGTAATCCATCTGCAGTGGTACAGGGTAGCAAGTTGAGCATTCAGCAAGCTCATGAAGTCACTCCTTTCCTTGAGCTACATCCTCAAACTTCATGGCTGTGAGGAAGTTTACAAGATAGTAGAGAACAGAAGGAAGTAACAAATACCATCTCTGAACTGAACCCCGTGGTTCAGTGGTGGAGTGCGAGCTAGGTAGAGACTTGAATGCAGTCAGAGCAGTAAAGTCTTCCTGTTCACATTTTTCTAATATGATGTGCCATGAGCTTTGAGACACTTGTTTAGGAATCTGAGAATTCAGTTCAGCAGTCTTTTGAGAAACCTGCGTTAGAGCTTTCGAGAAGTGTTGCTGTGAACAGGATGTAGCTGAAATGGTGATAAATTACCCAATACTGCCATAGGAAACAATGTTGCAGGTGTCCTCTTGACAGGCCTTCCAGACTCACTAAATGCTCCATAAATATGTTCATTTTTTTAATTAATTGTACCATATGTGATATGCGTTATCAGTTCTCAGGTCATAGTTTCACCTCAGGTAGCCTGTGCCAAGTGTGCATACATGAGCATGTGAGGGAAAATTATCTCATTTTCAGGTTATTATTCCAAATGGGTATTCAGAATGTGCAAATGAAGATTGCATGTGAATTTCCACAGGCATGAAACTTTTAATGTAATTCAGTACATTTTGATAAGAAAAAACCTATTACAACAACTCAACATTTGTCAAAACAGCTATAATGCTATTTAGAATCAAGAAAATACTGATTAAATTTGCAGCAGTCATTGTATCTATGTTTTGAGTTTTGATGAGATGTAAAATTGGCTGAATTTATTTCAGATTTATGCAAAAGAAGACTGTCTTGAAATGTCAGTATTTCATGAGAGTTTTCAATAGCTCTTCAAGTGACACAAAGTACTCACATGTCAACCTTAGAAACTCAAATCTGTGCAGCTGTTCCTACAACAGGAATTTCCTTGGCAAAGATAATTCATAGTGGAGGACCAAACCAGTTCTTCAGGCCTGTCAGAAAGAAAAGTTTTAGGAGAGATAGCAAGTCTGCAAAGCAATGCCTTTCTCAGCCTTTTTTCCTGATTGAATGCTCAGTGGAGGAAGAGGAGATATCTGTTGCCATGTTTGGGAAGCAACCAATATTAACAATATAATCTGAAGACTTAATCCTGTAATTTTTTGGGATGAGGGTTTGTCCCAGACATGTAATTTATGCTAATTAGATGTTGGACAACTTTCAACTTCTCTGTGTATAGGCTAACTTGGATAACTTGATAACTTGGAGTGTAACCTTTTATGGGAAGGGACTGTGGTCTTTGTTCAATCATCAGTTTGGGTCTCATTAAGGATTTTAAGAAACACAACAATAAATTGGAAAAAAAGGTGGTTCATGGTGTTCAGGCACACTGTTTTGTGGGAAGCTGTTATTGAGAAATGAAATTGTCAGTGCACCCAAAGTTCTACAAGGGCAGCAAATGAGTTCCTTACAGATGTGTGACTGTTTGTGGCTTTGGTACATCACCTACAGCAGGCAAAAATATCTATGCACCTGTATTTAATCCTGTGCTTAGAATGTCAGGTTTTTGAATAGCAAACCCCATCAATTCCTGAATAAAAATAGCCACCCCAGTGCTATCTAAGCATTTCACAGAAGCCCCAGATGTTTGGGGCTTTTTCCCTGAGAAGTATTTCAACAGTGGAAAAAAACTGAAGAATTCCATACATTTTCTTTTTCCTTTTCAAATTCAGGAATAAACCATCCTGAAATCCTCTACAAAGGCGTGTTTTCTGTCCATTACAAGTGAAGGCAGGAAGATCACCAGAAGTGTATGGGTTGTGCAAAGAAAAGCTATACCAATGGTGTCACTAGGTCGCTGCCTGTCTTTCTGTAGTGGTCCTGTGGGACCTTTGTGCATGATAACACCCAACCTTTGTCACGAAGCTTTTTTCCCCAACTGCTTGTGAATATTTTTACGAGCAGAAGGAGTTTGCACTCTGCCTCTTTGTCCTTTAATGTACGATGTTTCTATTTACCTGATGAACTTCCTCCTTTGCTCATCTAGTCTTCATTCCTTTGCACAATCCAGGGAGCAAAGCTCTTTTCCTTAGAGGTGACAATGACCTATAAGCTGGAAGCAAGACAGGGAAAGACAGACCAGGTTATGATGCAATTATACCCGCACTCATGAGAGGAGGAATTGATTTATACCTTCAAAGCTAGTAAAAAAACCCGACTGACTCATGGGACGATTCTGCTAGCACCCAACAGGTGGCAGAGCAATTTTCCCCCAACTGAAATTGTACGTTTAAAAAAGGCACTTCAGGAAAACAGAAACAATTTTATCTTATTACTTAAAACTTGATTCTGCTGAATACTAAAAGACCTAACTAATAGCAATACATTTTTAAAGTAATGAAATATTTACAGCTGGAGCCTTCAGCAGAGGAATAGTAGAGTATGTTTATTTTGCAGCTCAGTAAATTATATATACACACCAAGAATCAAATGGATGCTTTCAGTTGATCATGCTAATCCAAACAAGCTTTCTTTATGCTTTTTAATCTGGAGAATTTGTTTTCCATTCCCATGCACATAATTATCAAAGCATCTATTAACCACTATAAATAAATCCAGACCTTAAAATTTGTCTCCAGACTCTAAATACATCGTATGACTGCAGGGCATGTAATTTCTCAGCAAAAGCTGGTGGTTTTGTCACTCTCCCTGGGCCCTTGCGAGACCCTTAAAGGAAAACTGCAGTGATAGCTAAATAAATATTTGCTAAATAAGAACATATATATTGAAATTTATGCAAAACTGTTGAGAAATATCTGGCAAAATTTCCATCTCTGTACAGTACTAAGGGTGCTTGTAGCTTTCCAGAAGCTATGCCAAGGACAAGAGCAGGATTCAGTTTTGATGCTTGTTTCCATAACTTGTATGCAAGGAAAAGTCCTAATGTGGACTTTTTACAGCCGGACTCCCCTGAGAGTTTGGGAGGGAAGGGACAAATTATATGGAAATACAGTGGATGCAGCTGACCAGACAAGCTCTTCTGATACTTGAACCCAGCAGAGTTCACCTCAGCACAAGTTAATAATTTGAAAAGGGCAACTTGCAAGAGAGGAAAATAAAAAATTTGGAAAGCCTAAGAGAATTGAAAACTCAGATAAAACTGTAGAAGCCTCTTAAAAAAATAAGGATCCAAATTTTTCTGAATGTAGTTTACCTGTTTGTGCACATATTTACTCAGAAATATGGCAGTTCCTCTGCTTCCCATCAGCTTTCCTGTTACCAGTGGTCATTGCCCTGGGTACCTAACAGGAGCTGAAGGATCTGCCATTTGCTGGGTCCCACTGGGGAGCCACTGGCAAGACCCTGAGCTGCCTGTCAGATTTGTGCTGCAGGCTACTTCTCGCCACATTGTTCAGATACAACCTTTCAGCCAGTGGTCACTTGCAGGTGGCTGGATGTGATGGTATCACTTTCACTTGTTTGCTGTCAAATATGGTGAACCTCAAGTATTCTAAGCCATAAAAAAAAGAAGAGGCATGGATATTATGACAGATAAAAAAAAGAAGTGGAAAGAAAAGGGTGACTCAGAATCAAACTACAGGTCCCACCAGCTTCCCAGACCTGATCTGGGTTTTATAGAGAAGCATCCTTGTCACCAACACTGCATTCAGATGGTTTTCTCACGGCTTTCTGTAGTACTGTCACAGGGACAGCCTTTATTAGATGAATATGCCTTCTGCTTCAGCATGAACTGTTGGATCCCCAGCACGGTTATTTCATTGTCACTCCAGTGCAGTCCATGACAAGTTAATCCCTGTTAGCCAAAGAAATGGCCTAAGTTGTTATTAGAGGCTTTTTAAAAAGAAGTTAAATAAGAAAAAATGTCACTAGAAAAAGTGTAGAAAGCAAAAAGCGTGGTATTGCTTAGCTGGTTCTTTCCAGCTGGATTGTTCTCTAATGCTGAACGTTAATTGGAAAATAACAGCATTCCTGCCTGCTTTTAGAAAATCAATATGCATTCTTTTTGTCCCACTCCCCCTATTCAGGTTAAATCATTACTGG
Source organism: Zapornia atra (assembly GCA_013400835.1). NCBI lineage: Eukaryota > Metazoa > Chordata > Aves > Gruiformes > Rallidae > Zapornia > Zapornia atra. The sequence goes on along the minus strand of VZTU01008495.1, from coordinate 170,771 downwards.
GATATTTTTAGACAACTGAATAAATAAAAACAACCTTTTTCCAGTCAAAAAAATAATAACTGTAACCAGCCAGAAAGACTTCCCCAATGCAGTTCTTTCCCGGCCCTCAGTGATACTCACTGTCATCCATGCCAATCACTTGTCACTCCTTTCACAAAGCTGCATATACGTCCTATGTTCCTTTGAACTGGCACAAGCTGGAGGATCAATGGCTCTGTTTGGCAGTGGCTGAGCTGCTGGACATTTTAGAGCAGACACAGCTTGGCAGCGCTGTCTCAGTACACGGATGTCAACGCCAGTTCACCATTCCCTGCCAACCAAGTGAAAGACCAAGGCAGGAGGGAGAGTGGACAGAACTAGTAATGCAAAGAGGTGACGTCATATTTCACAGAAGATCTCAGAACATAAACAAACAATAATTCTAGCAACATTGTTTTGCCTTTTTTTTTTATACATAGTCCTGCTCAAATCCCCCTGGACCTAATTAAAACTTTGTTGGCCACCCACCAATCAAGATAATTACGTTGCCTGGCAAAAACAAAAGCAACAAACACCAAATAAGATTGTGCAGAGAGATGCACCTATGTGGAAAAACAAAGCAGGAAAACAGTCCAGGACCCATGCCTTGTTTATTTACTTTTGCCTCTTTTGGACACTGCAGAAAGAACCAAACTGTATAAAAGATGTTGAGTTTGCACCTCAAAGACTCCTTCAGCAGATGTTGAAGGCAGCAAAATGGCCAGAGTGTGTCAATGAGGATTTGAAATCGCGATAAGGGAATCTTACAGGAGACCGAGGCACCATATTAAATATTAAAATGAGCTGACTGCTGGGAGACACTGAATCAGAAAAGCAGCTCTTACTGCAGTGAAAGGGCAGATGCACAAGATGTGTTATTTAGAACAGCCACCACTAATAAACCAGAACTTGTTTAAGTTCCTCCAAAGCAAGTTCTGAGCTCCTGGATTTATTCCTTGTTCTCTCAAGTTCCCTGGATGCTGCTGCTGTGACAGCTGGCTTCTTCCATGACAGCAAACATATGTAAGTTATGCTGCAAACGAACCTGATCCAAATTCCATTGAAATCAATGAAAAGACTCCCACTGATTGCAATCAGACATAAATGAACTGAAATGTAACAGAGACTTGGCCAGACAGGAAAATTGAAACCATTTTAAAGCAGGATATCAAGGGGTCTTGATAAAAATGTTAGAAATTACTTTGGCTTGAATGCACGCAAAAGTCAAGCACACCTCGTATCTTTTGAACAAACATTGTTTCAAAGAGAGGAGAAAATCAAAGCAATTCAGCCTTGGTTTAATATATGCGTTTGGAGGGTTCCAAATATTGGCAAGCAGACTTTTGGCATAAGAAAAGCACAAACCCTGAATTATTATTAATTGCATGAAAATACATCCAAATGGAGTTTTTCCCCTATGCTTCCTTGACATGAGAATAGATACTAAACACACAGAGCCATCCACATGCAAACACTCACAAAAATAAACGGAATCTCAGGGAATGCTTGCAGTGAAATCAGCAGAAGCATCACTTATGTGATGCTTCCTTCCACTTATGTTCCTTCCATTGCCTGGGCTTCTTATTGACCTTTGTCTCTGCGTACATGTATTAAACAGTCAGACTTACTGGTTGGATTTTTTTTCATCATGCTTATAAATCTGATTCTTCTAGCAGAAAGTCTTTTGTCTGAACATAAGGGGATTTCTTTATCTTTTTTTTTTTTGAGGTATTGATTAAAAACTGACATATTTTCTATTAATTTCGAAATTATTTTGTAGAGTTGTTTATAGATAATATCAAATTTAACCCTAAAATGAAATAGTATCATCGGGGTCCTGTTTACCAGCAACAAATATCTGTATTCAAGCTTTATATAGCTTAGTGTTCCAGGTGCTACACCCACAGATGTCCCAGATAAATTGCTAAGAGCTCTGGTCAAAAAATGAACTCAGTACCAAACCTATAGAGATAAATGCTTTTATGTTGCAAGGTGTTCTGGCAAACATCTCAAGTAATTAAAGCCATTTTTAATTCCCTGGCCAAACTGAATTTTAAAAAGGGACAAAAGAGATTCAGAAACCAAAGATTAATTCAAGCATCATGCAACATTTTTTTCAGCTTGCAAAACAGTATTTTTTTAATTTTATGTGTGTATATATATTCTATGTACACACATATTTGAAATACACATATTTTATAAAAATTCAAGCAGGTAAAATTAGCTTCAGAACACTATTTTTCAGAAAAAAAAAGAATAGGAGAAAAAGGAAACCTTTTATTTTCAAAGTGTTCAAATGACATTTAAATTTGACTGCTTTGGCTTTCTATTTGTGTTGAAACACTTTAGATTGTATTTTGAGCCAGTAGGAGCCTTGTCTTCATGCTGTTCTCCTTAGTTAGGAGAACTAGTCTTTTTTTGTAATTTTTTAAAAAGAAAGAAAAGAAAACAAAGGAAGAGAGTTGATAATCCTGTATAAAAAGATGACATCAGGAACTCAAAATTCACTACCCAATTCGCAATGAAAAGTTTGACAACACAGAAACACAGATTTCCTTTGCATTTTTCTCCTGATTTTCTTTCTTGGAAGACTGGAGTTTCTTACCAAACATGAGACTGACAAGTAGTCTCTCATGATTACTTCTGCCTTCATTAGAGGATGTTTCTCTCTCTGTCCCACCAAGCTACAAAACGGTAGGTGGATGCCACAGATCTGAGAAGCTATTGAAAAAGGTGCCAGGCTGGAGGGAGAAAATGTCAGAGGACATTTTCCTCTCATCATCTACCTTAATTTCTGGCCAGGTAGAACCTATGAAACCTTCCAAACAGCTGCCTCAATGGGAAGGGTGTCTTTGACTATGCCTTGTAATATTCTGACATGGATGTTGGTTGGAAAAGATCCCACTGCCTATAATCTTGCAAAAAAACCCTAAGGTGAGTATCCTCTAACTTGTTTTAGGCAGAAGTGCACCAGGTTAGTAAAAACACTTTTATGTGATGGCCAGATCTATCTGTCCTGATTTTGCACCATAGGAGTGTGTGTATGAAAAGGTTTGCTGTTTGATCTGTGAGTGATGCAGCTGTCTCCAGAAAAGGATTTCTGGCCATGACTTAAGAAATGATGCATCAGAGAAGCAGGGCAGTGTTGCCTCACAGAAATTTTTTCCTGGCCATTTTTTCAGTTCTGAAATAAAATACTGTCAATGAACAAGCTCACATCTTCAATCAGCCTCAAGGGTTCTTGTTTTTTCATTTTTTTTTCATTTTTCTTGCAGTAAAAAGTTAGGATAGAGGAATATTTTTTCTCTTTCTTCTAGAAATTTTATCTTTAGTTGTACCTGGAACTTCTACTTTGTCAACACTTCTGGCTAAGAGAAATCAAGCAAGGTGCACAGGGAAGAAAACACCATCTGTAATGATGACAAACTATAAACGGCATTCACAGGCCATTAAGTTTGTAATCTTTTTCTCTTCATCATTATTCTCTTACCTCCATTAAATTCTTCCACAACCAAGTGAAGAAGCCAAAGGTGACAGCGGTAGAGTGATAGACAAGAATTTTTATTGTCCTGTCAATACAGATAAACCTAGAGCTGATAGAATGTCACAAGAACTTCCCCAGTGATGACTCAAGTTCAGTAATCTCTAAAAAAAGGAGAAAATACAAATTATTTTTATGCCTGTTAGGCTTTTAAGAAATTTATGTTACTGAAGTATCCTGTCTCTATGGAAGACGCTTTGAGTGATATTTATTGTTCTCAGGAAACTTATCTGTACTTGATCAGTCTGCCTCAAATTGCAGATTTTCAAGGTTGTGAGACAACGAGCAGCATCCCACAGCTATGATTCTCTTCAGGAACTAGAAAGGGCTAGAAAACGGGATGAAAAATTATTCAAGAGGCACAGCTAAGCAACTTATAACTGATTTTGACTCACTGCAAAGATCTTCCTTTGGTCATGGGAAGGAAGGTTTGCATCTCCACCCAAGGAAAAGAAGAGAAAGGAACATGCTGAAAGCCAGATATAGAACAAATACGTGCCTAGGGGAACAACAGAGAGAATAAGATAAAGCCTGAGGTTTTTTTTTGAATTGGCAACTCTAGGATGTTATAGCACAACCATCCCTGAGTTTGCCATTGGATGTCACTACTGCTAGTAGCATTACATTAGACTGAGAACTCCAGTTTACCCCACTCTCAAATAAAGGCTGGGAGTCCTTTATTTGGTAGGTGGGATGGGACCCAAGAGGATGTAATTGTCTAAGAGCTTTTCCTGATTTTCAGTCTGAATGTTTTAAACACCAGTTGTTTTGCCTTCTCTTTGTTTTAGCACCTACCACAACCAAGAAGTGTTTGGCTTCATCATCTTTCTAACTCCCTCTCAAGTAGCTGTATGCTAATATTTAATTGTGCCTTAGCATCCCCTTCTCTAGGCTAAACTAGTCCAGCTCTCAATGATCTTCATGAAGGTTGTGTGATCACCACCTTGGTAGCCCTTCACTTGGTAACATTCCTCAGTTTCTTCATCTCTCTCTTGAACTGGGGACCCGCACCAGAAACAGTACTCCATGTTCAGAGAGAGAAGAAGAGATGTCTGACCTCCTGATAATGCTTTGTCAAGTGTAGATGAATATACAGCTTGCTTCATTTGCCCCAGACCTTTTCCAGTCAGTTGATTCTCAACCTTTGAGATTAGAAGTCCATCCAACTTTCAAACCTCTGCCAATTGTTTTGACCTGCCCACAGTTCCTCAGTTTACCACAAGACTGCTGTGGGAGCCAGTGTTATAATAGCCAGCTATTTAGTAACAGAAGACAATTAGGTTGGTTAAGTGCTATTTGCTTTTGCTAAAGTAATTTTCATTTTTGCTAGTTACATTCTTGCCTTTCGTGTGGTTGGAAATGTCCACAGTACACATTTCAGTTATTGATGGCAAAAACCTTCTGGGTATTATGGGGTTGCTTTAAAACGGTCAGGATGAAATGTGACAATTGCTGGGTCATCCCTGTGGTTATCATTCATATTGGTGGTGGCAAATGACTTGACTACGAGATACACCTCAGGCTTCCTCCTTCCGACAATGTTTACTAGTTTAAAAGTTGTTATAATAAAGCTCATTTTAGCTCTGAGCTCCAGTCCAGTTTTTTCCTTAGCTGGAAGCTCAGAGAACTAGCTGAGTACGTGCAGTGCTAATACAAGTGCAGTCCTTGCAATTCTACTTTATGCTCAACGAAACTACGAAACCCAGCAGAATCTAAGACCAGCTTTTCAGGGCAGCTTTCCAGGTTTCTTAGGCTGCAAAAGCGGATCAAGAGAGAATGCCAGCTGGGAATTCCAAGCAGAAAATTTTCTCATCAACTGTCTTCTGTGGCATGGGGTGTTTTCAGCTCCTAAATCCCACTGACAGGGGAGCAGCAGTCAGAAGCGCAGGGTGGCAATGGGTTGATGTCTCCAGATCACAAGGGGATAGGATCGCTGGACCAGTGAAATGCAAGGCCGTCACAGAGGACCAGATACCACTAGAGAGAGGAAATGAGATTAAATCCCAGGATCTATAGGTACAGTGGCAAAGAAGGCTGGATTCAATGTGATTGTGGATGGGGTGGTTGTGCAGACACCTAAGTATTGCTTCAAGCAGCTGACTGGGTGTACAGGCTTTTTTGGGGGATCACATTCTCTCTTTCTCCCATGGCAAATCCACCCTTGGTTTATTACTGAAATCGCTGTGTAAAGCTGGCTCAGGGAGTCTCTGCAGCTGTAGAAGCTGGAAGTCTGGACCCAAAGAATGAAATGCAGAGTCTGTGCCATGGGTTTGAGGTTTGCTATCTGTGGTGGGATGGTGTGAAAACCCTTTGGTCCAGAAGTGGAAGTGAAATAGAGGAGTCTACGTGAGAGATGTTCCAGAGGAGAACAATCCAGACAACTCCTGTTGTCCCCAGACAGAGCTGCTGGCTGATAACCATCACTAGATATTTCAGTATAAACAGCATATCAAAGAAAATTGACAACAGGTATGGGTGCTGAGTACCATCCTGCACTTAGAAGCAATCACAGTGGTCAAATCTGCTTGCCACCTAACTCTCCTTGCTGGATGAATTGCCACCTGAAATCTCCACCTGAGGACTTTGCAAAGCAAAATGGTCCTTTAAATTACAAAGTGGCAAAGTCTTGCACTTTTTTTGAGATTACTTTAAACCTCGGTCTTTGCAACAGGCTGCAGCAAGAGGGAGTAAAAGAACAAAAAGCCCTTGCTGTTAATATTTATGGCAGCTAAAGCAAAATCGCATCACATTTGCAGATGAATGGGAGCCCCTGTTAAAAGCTGCATCAGCTTAATTTTGGGATGGCACTGGTTTGGGGCTCGATTGTCTGACATAACAAAGGAGAGCTTTCATGTTAATTAATTTAGAGGAATTATTAGTGTTAAAAATAAATAGTTCAATCGCCTTTCCAAAAATAATCCGAGATAAAGAAATGAAATTGAATGGAAAAAAGAAACAGATTTTATTTTGGTTCTAGATTTTTTTCATGCTATTTTTGTGTGCCAAATGCATTGCCCCTATGTGAGATCCTAGGATTTATTTCTAATAATACCTTCATAACAACTATATAAATAGTGTTACAAAACAAGTCAAATAGGTAAATAATTCCTGTTTGATCAGTGCAGTAAGAGGCACTTGGAAATAGTCGTTTTGATGTATATAATTAGCCCCTCTCTTATTTAAAGAATGAAGAATCCAGAACCTATTAAGGAAAATAAAAAACCTCTTTGTGATATTTACAGTTGAGGGCCATAATTTTTTTTTCTAAGACAAACTGCAACAAGCCCTGTTGTATCCTGATTTGTAATTATTTTTTTCAAACAGAGATTCCTTTTGGAAGAATTATGTGTAATGTCGAACTACAGTATTCATCACTCACCGTGGCTTGATAGGAATCAATGGACCAGTGTTCTTCTTGAGCTCCCTTCATTACACAGTCTTTACAGAGAAAATGGATGATTTAAAATGAGTGTAGATTCACAAAATCCTGATTATACAAATATTTACTAGAGAGAGTTTTACTGCTTAGCATAAAATACATTTGAATGCAAGATAGCCCAGGCTATGTTATGCCCCATCCTAAACTGAACATTCATCTGATTAAGCCCACCCAAACCATTTTTTCTTTCTGTCCTCTTTCTCCCTGAACCTCTCCCTGAGGTTCTTCTGTCCTGCAGGCTCCATCATCTAGCACGTTTCAGAAGACAGGAAACCTGTGGAGCCAGGAAGCATCACAGGACCCTGTTTTCACAAGTAGTCTCTGATTGTGAGTGTGTAACACTCTGGAAGAAAGGATTCCTGCAGACGGTATATTATGCAATCATTGCTGTATGGATTTATGTCCTGAACCAACCCTATATTTCCATCTGTCTCTGAACCTGCCTGGTCCCAAGTGAAGATTTGTGTACTCAGATGTGTTTCCTTCTGTTGCTCCTTCCCTTCTCAAGGATATAAATCTTTAGGAAGATACCTGCTCAACTGCATCAGCTACCCAGAACTGATATCTACTCCCTTCACTAGACTCCAGCTTGTGCTTCCTGACCCCAAAACTGAGAACGTCCTCAAACCCTCTCATGGCTGTGCAGATCTCTGCCTTGGCAGTAGTTCCTCTCTGGTGAAGAGAAACATCCCCTGCAACACTGGCACTGCTTATTCTGGTAAAGGCAGAGGTTGAAGAGGCCAGCTAAGACCTGCATTTTTCAATCACTGTCATAGTATTGTGTTTTATAGTGTCAATGATTGGCTCCTGTTCCATGCTGCCCTGGGCTTGCTCCTCTCCCCACCTCTTGGGGCAATGTTGGCTGTGTGAAATGGAAGAGCCCTCTCCAGATCAGGTAGTGCAGCAGCTCTGTTGGAAAATGTTCTCATCAGGGGTTGGAACTGGGCACATGGTGTAGTCTGTGCTATTGAAACGTTGGCTCAGGTGTAACCTCAGATCAGAGCAGCCTTTCCTTTCTGATGAGCATGGCCACAGAATCTGGTCACTACACACCAGTGCTGCTTTTTGGCTGAGGACCTGAAATCAGCCCTTCCCAATGACAGTGTAGGGGCTTACTGTAGCTCCCAACTGAGAAAGCTATCGCTTATATCAAAAGACAGGGGATTATTCTTTTGTGCCAAAGACTCTGGCTTTATATCTTTGATGGCTCAATCATTGCATCATCTGTGGCAGAAAGATGGCTGGCAACAAGATTAGATTATGGCGATTTAAAATGTCTCTCTCAGATAAGTGCAAACAAATTCAAAAGCACATATATAGTCAGATTGTAAAACTGACTACCACAGCATGCCTCAGACACAAAAAATATAAGCAAGGATTAGACAAATTTAGGGAAGACGTGCATTTGTAGCTATTAAACATAAGGGGTCAGGTGCAATTTCTGCTGTTGGAATCTCCTAAACTGATGATTCCTGGAAACAGAGATCTGAGCAAGGCTCATACTGTACGTTTCTGTCTTGTACCCACCCACAACAAGGGAAATGATGCAAAAAAGTGTCTGTGGTCCTCAGGTGGGATCTGGAATCTTCTTTCTGTGACTGATTTGTGTGCAGGTGTAGTATACTCACAGTGTATAAGGTGTGCTTTACCAGGCATATCCTGTCACTCATCACAATCCAAAGATAATCATCTGTCTAAATGAGACAGCTAGATTTTTTTTTCTCTCATTAGCCTTAGCCAATCCTTGGCACATAAATTTCTGTTGCTATCCCAGGAGAAATTGCCTTTGACCTCTTATTAGTTTCCTTCTTCCAAGTCTTTTTCTGTCTCACTGACTTACCACTCTGAATTTCATCCCTTTAAGTGAAAGTCTCTAAGAGACTTGTCCTAGGAAGGTGTTGCTCTGTAGTACATTCTTTGGGATAGATCTGTCTGGTCGACCTGTTGTAGAGAAGACAAAGGACTGGGTTGACAATAAGGCCCACCTCCAATCTCTGATGTCTTTCTGATCATGCTGTGACTCAGTTTCCCCTCATCTACATGAGAATACAATTCCCTTGCCTTTGTGAAGAGCTTTCAGCTTAGTAAGGGAAAGGAATTGTTTAAGTGCAAAGTGTTAATTATTATTACCGAAAGGCTGTAACTAATAGTAACCATTTAGCTGGGAGATATGGAAACAGGTATGCAGTTAATTGGTTTACAGTAGATTTAGCTGAGGTCTGGTGGTTATATTGCAGACAATCCATCATTGTTGTAAACAGCATGAAGTTATGCCCAACCTCAATTACAGTGAGTCTCCCTTTGCCTGTGGTCTTGTGCTAATATCCCAAGGCTTGTCACCAGTGAGCATTTGAGTGAAATCTCTAGAAGAATGTGGAATAAATCTGTAAATCTTTTTCTAAAATGCCCTGCCAAAAATTACAAGAAAGTCTTCCATGTCAGGAAGGATACATTAAAAACATTAATTAAAAAATAACATCCCCTGGAAATCAAATGGGAATGAGTGAAAGCAGGCAGATGGGGATGGAATAAAATTCCAGTGGATGAGCATTTAATTCCCTTCAATTTTGAAGCCTGTGGACATCTGACAGTGCTTGTTAGGGCTCAGACCCCAGTCCCGCTGTGTGGTCAGTCATAACCATGCTGCCTGCATAAGGGACTGGCAGAAACCAACCTCCGCCATCAGGGTTTGGTGATCTCCTCTGGCCATCACTAGGGACCACTCTTTGGGGAAGAAGTCCAGTGAGAGAGGAGCACAGCTCCTGGGGGGTGGGGAATCGGTGGTCCTGAAAACTTGAGACAGTTAGAGAGGAAAAGTTGGTTTGTTTGGTTTGGTTTTTTGGGTTTTGGGTGGGTTTTTTCTTCTGATAAACCTGTGGTGGGGAATCTCTCTCTCCCACCACCAACTGCTGTCATTTCATTTTCAAAAGCTTGTCCCTGTCTCCAGCAGCATTTATGTGACTACATCTCTGCCATGCCTGAGTGATTTATCTAAACATCGGCAGCTACTGTAAATGACTGTACAGCCTGGCAAAGGCGGAGGAGGGAACGGAGGGGTAGAAATGCAACTTTCCCTCTGTGAAATCGAGCACAGGTGCCTATTCCCAGCAATTCCAGAGCATTTGTATCAGTCACGGGGGAGAGGAAGGGACATTTCAGAGGCTGATCGACATTTAAGAACACTTAATCAAATTAAACTATTTCCTCTGGAAAGACTGCAGACACACGTATGTATCCTTATAAGTACGTATTACTCCTTCACTTTGCACATTTGCTTCCAGTTCGTCTACAGCGGTTTTAGTTATGTTGGGGAGCAGGTTTTAAGTGGTTTGAGCTGATGGGAAGCAGAGGGGAGGAAGGGATGCGGTGGCGTGAGTTTAAAAGTTGGGGTAAGTCCTTCTTGGAGTGCGTGTGTGTGGGGGGGAGAGAGAGGGGGAGGGAGTAACTAATCACTCACGAAACGCACCCGGGGCGTCCTGGTGGGGCGGCTGCGGGAGGAGTGTGATGCAGAAGCGGCGAAGTGAGAGGGAGCAGAGAGAGAGGGAGCGGGAGAGGAGCGAGCTGTGACTTCCACAGAGGCAGCCGGGAGAAATCACCAGCCAGGATTCGCTCCTCTCTCTCTCCCTCTCTCTCTGATTTCAATTCAGCTCCTCCCCCGTGTGGTTGTGGCTTTGCCTTCCATCAAAAGCCTGATCAGCAACGCCAGTGTTGGGGGGAACACACATACACCCCCCCTCCA
>VZTU01008495.1:97026-159151 GCA_013400835.1 Zapornia atra | reverse complement strand
GCTTTCGCCCTTGTTTTCCGTTTCTCTTTTCGTCTCTTTCACACATACACTCCCCTTTTTTCTTTTCTTTTTTTCTCTTTTTCTTTTTTTTCTGAGGGGGTGGGGTGGGATAAGAGGTAGGGGGTGCTGGGTTTTTCTTCTTTGAGGGGGGATTTGCGCCTCCGGGCGCTGGGGACTGGCTTCGCTTAGCAGTGTGCAGTGGGGCAGAAGTGCTTCAAAAGAGCTATTCTTCTGGAGCAAAAAAACTTTCCGCCGCCCGCCCGCTGAGCACAGCCCCCTCCAACCCCCTTCTCCCGCACCCTGGAGGCAGAGACGGATAAACCAGAGCACAGCCCCCTTCTCCCTCACTCTGGAGACAGAGAAGGATAAACCACTGTCACCACCCGCGGTGGGGAAGGGAAAGGTTGGTCGGATTGGAGGAGGGAGAGGGGGGGCGCGATTTGTCATTGTACCCTGCAGTCCCCCCCCGGGTAACCCCGACAGAGAGCCTGGGAGACTCAGGTGCAAGCAAGGGACGGGGAAGCCCTCCGGTGCTCCTCCTCCTCCTCCCCCCTGCTCTGGGACCTCACGCAGCCCAAGGGCTCATTTCCAGGCCCTACTGATGGTGAGATGCTGGAGAGCCTCAGGACTCGTCTCCGAGGTGCCTCTGTGCAGTCAGTAAAGAAGAGGTTTTGCCTCTTGTCACCAAGATATTAACATGAGACAGTTCTTGTGTCTTTCTTGTAACCTGGACTTTTCTCGTGCATAGCAGCAGAATGGCTCTGGCATGAGCCAAGTAGAACAAAATGAGCCAGAACAGTAGGTTTCCAGGCTGTAGTGATAGTTGTGACATCAAAGTTACCAAGTTAAACCCTGTACCCCACCAGCCTCTGCTGCAGAGGTAACCTGGAGCTGTACGGCTGAGGCCGGGGGAAGGCAAAGCAACTTGCCTGGTGTGCTTTCTGCTGTTCACTCTGTTCATGGGTGAACAGAAGTGAGGGGGAACTGTTTGTCTGAATGCTCCAGCTTTTGTCACTGCCTCCTGGAGACAGCCAGCAGAGTTCTAGTAAGAGAGAAAGGGATGCTGGCATGACATGGTTGTTGCCCATACAACTTCCCAGGAGAAAGGGGGACTTGGGCTCTTCCCCTCTAAGGTGCCTGCAGCTTCTGTAATGCCAGAAGCTTTCTGGCCGTTTGGCACAAATCCTTGGTCTTCTTTTCAGCTTTTAGTACAAGGAGCCTGCTAACATTTTGAAATAATGGTCTAATCATTATGAATTCCTTTTGGTACAGATTGTATTGAGGCATATCTCAGCTGCCCAATTTAGAATTACAGCGGATGTCATAAGCACCTCACTGTGGGGTTCAGCCCTAGTTAATTGGGACATGGTTTTATGGTCTCATCAGGAGCTTTTTAATCAATTAATTGACAGAGTAATACTTGTCATCTCCGTTTTGAAGGATTTTTCCCCTTTCTTCACAACTCAGCCTGTCTCTTATGTAGTTGTGCGAACAGAAGCTGCCTTGTAGGAACTCGGGTCTGTTCATACAGATTGAATTGAGGCTGACACTAGTTTAAAGTGACCCATTTGCTAAGAAAAAGCTTCTGCTATAAAAAGTTGCCCAGCAGGCGTCAGTTTTCCTGGTGTATCACTGCAATTATGTTTAATCTGTACATCTATCAAGACACATATTCTTATTATATACATGTCTTATTATACATGTGCTCAGGTATACCCATACGTATGTTTCTGCCCACTGTGGCAGCATGGACTGTTCATGCTAGGCACTGGTTTACTTTTGGTGTGTCTCGATGTACAAACGTTTTCAGGGAGCTGTGAAGAAATGTTTTGCCACTGTCCCTGTGAAGAGCTTGTCGGGGCTCAGCTGAAGCAATGGTTTGTGTTCAGTGGATAGCCCAAAGTGGCATAGACCTAAAGTGTCTCTGCAAGGTTTTGGGCACTCGTCTGTCAGGGAGTTGGGAGTGGGCTGGGGTGAAATGCTTCCTTTAGGGTGCAGTGTATGTAGTTCTGCCTGCATGGGGGTTGCTGAGGATCCCATGATGCTGCTTGTGAGGGATGCTGTGTAACCCTGGTGCCCTGGCTGCAGTCCAGCAGCGGTAGTTGCTGCCTTCCTGCCTTCATTTCCCTGCTGTGGTAGGGGGATGCAGCACACATTCTTTGCATTTTCAGTCTAATGTGCTGTGGAAGTACTGCTGTTAAACAGCTTTTGCCTTTCACCCAGGTACAGGAGTACTATGAGGAAGATGGCAATTTGCAGTATCTGTGAGTCTGGGAAAAATCCGAAAAAAAAAAAAAAGAAAAGGCTCAAAACATTTGAGATCCCTTTAGATGGAAAAGCTGGAAAAATAAAAGAGTCATGAGCAAGTTTTTCTATTGTGATGTACTTGATTCTGTCAGCTTCAGCGTGGTTCCCTCAATATTTATTTTGGTGGTGGTTTAGATAGAATTATAATACTTCTGATGGAGGAGAAGGGACCCCTGAAAGGACCCCTGATTTCTGCAAGGGATTGTTCTCGGTATCTGCAGCTTCCTTCAGGCTCACCTTTGGTTTCATGTCGAGTGTATGCACCATCTAAACAGTGTATGCTCAGTGTATGCTCAGCCACAGGTACAGTAAGAATAATAAATGATAGTCCAAGTCAGCCAGGTATAAGTCCACCAACAGAAATTGTCTTATATCAGAGGGTGTTTTGGCCAATCAATGACTTAAGGTCTTCCTTGGAGAGCTTTCCTTCCAGCACAGTATCCATAGCCGGACATTTGGAGTGTGCCCAGCCCCCAGTCTGTAGGGACACACTTCATGTGGGCACTAATCCCTCCTGCCTGCCTTGATGTTTTCACCACTGGAGTCAGCAGGATCTCCTCTGAGAGGAGCATAAGTGTACAGGCTCTAGACTGTCAGATGATTGATGAGGATGAAGCCACAAGTGTATCCAGTGTTATATTAAAATACAGGCTTTCTCTGACTCCCAGAAAGGTGAGTGAGGCCAACCAAGGCCGTCTGGCATCTCCACAATCCTGAGCTTTTTCAGTCCGCAAAATAGAGAAGAGAGGCTGCAGCTCAATTAGGTGCTGGAAATGGTCTTTGGCTTGTGCTAAGTCCCAGACTGTCTGGGAACGATCCAGGAAGGTGTTAACTGGCCCATGCCAGCACCCTGCCTGGAACTGTTTTGACAATATTATGAGTATAGAATATCAAGTCTGCAAACAGGTCCTGGTATTGCTTAATTTACCTGCATTGCTACATTGTGAGAGTCTTGCCAATGGCTTCTGTAGAAACTGGCATAAAATATCCTACGAGAGAAAATCTTTCTCAGATCTCTGCTACAAGATACACAAGTGAGATCTCCCACCTTTTTGCACCACTAAGAAATCTTGTCATCGATGTGGAAGCTGGCAGGTCTTCTAGCTCACAGAGATATCAAACATTTCCTGATGTGGTGTATCCAAGCGCTGTAGATGTGGAGTCCCCATAGTTCCCTTAACGTTCTCCTATAAACTAGGAAAAACAACTAGCAGAGATTTGCGAGTGGAGCTAAAAGAAAGGCTTGATTTTCATGGAGAGAAGCAAATCTTTAGTAGCTGTCCATTTTGAACTTCTGGGATACAGGTGGTACTCAGAGCTTACCAGAAACCAAGACTGCTTCTGTCCTGGGCTAACTTGGAGTGAGATTAGTGCCTTATCTGTTCATTTGGAAATACCCTGAAGCAACAGAAAAAATATCAGAGGAGGTCAGAAGATAAGGGAGTCTGAGCAAGAGCTTTGGTGCAATAGCTTGTGCTATAATGCAGTGCAGTGAAGGAAAGCAACATGGGTTTCACGTTCACTTTATAAAGCAGTTTACTTTTGCCTTGCTTTGGGCCAATTGCTCTCCTGGACTGGATGTTGGTGTAGAACTCAAAGTGTTTGGTAAAGACTTTTTGAGCATTTACCTTGCTGTACACCTGGGGATTGGCTTTTATATGGCCACAATACTTTTAAACAGCTAGTTCAAACTTGTCGCTGGAAAGACAAAGCTGAGCTTCTCCTAGGTGCCCCACACCAGCAGATTCTCAACAGGCTGATGGAGGTGGAGTCTGGACCAGATGCAAAACAGCCACGGCCAGACAGGTTTTATATTCCGTCCGCAGTAGCAAATCAATAGAACTGATGGGTCCAGTGCAGGATGAAGCCTGCAAGGTCATGGTTGCTGTTGTCAGGTGATTAGACTGTACAACAGGGGAAGAGTTAGGACTCTTATGGGAGAGCTTTTAGACAAGATAAGACTACATTGAGTATTACTTGCAAGATTTTACTTGATGTTATTGACAGGACAAACTGAGCAGAGGTAAGGCAGAGTAACAGTGCATTGGAAATATACAGGCATTGACAACAAGTTTGCAGCAGGTACTGCATCCTGCAGCCATAAGCTGATCAAACTGCATTTTAAAAAGGCAGGTTTCTTTCAACCCACCCTCCTATTGCCTTCCTCTTTTCTGGGTAGCTGTTCTAAGCCCTAGTCTTCTGGTTGTTGGAAAGTTCTGTCTGATTTTTGTTCTGATGTTGCCAGTGGGACATTTAGATGTTGGTTGTTTTTCTTTTTTCTTTTGTGCATGTGTCTTTTAATTAAAAGTTATTTTCCCTCCCTGGCACTCAGGCCCCTGGAATTATTTTACAGGCTGTGATCATATTCCCTTTCAGCCTCTGGTTTGCTAAATCAAGCAAGCACTGTTCTTCCTGCATCCGCTTGTAAGACAGATTGTGGAAAGTGAACTGTGAATTTCTAGGAGTTGGGTTCCCAAGAGCTTGAATTTTTTGCTTCTGATGAACACACTTCCATGCAGATGATAACGAATGTATTCCCTTTTACAAGCGAGACAGTAAAGACATGGCAAAAGTATCTTAAATTGCCAATGTTCCTCTGTTCAGACCAGAATGGGGGAATCAAAATTAAAATGTCATTTTTCACATCTTCTCTCTCTCTGAGGCTTTGCTCAGATGCTGTATTCATGCAATGGGCTGTAGTTGGTACCCTCTGTCCTTCCCTTGCTGGCAGAGCTGTGGCTCCAATCTAAAACTACTAGGGATGGATGAAGAACCTGCCAGCATCATCCTGTGGGTGACTGATGTGACGTTGTGTGACACTGCATCCGTTTCTCCCTTCCTCCCATGAGACTTGCATTATCATATAGGAGGAGCTTTAAGGAAATTAGTATGGTTGTGAAGCCTGGAGCCAGCTGCAAAGGGAGGCCCACAGTGAGGAATGACCCCACTGTCATTCACTTTGCATTTAGATTGGCTCCTAGGGTGCAGGAAATGGGTCCCAAAAAGATTCATCTGAGAAAGATGCCTGCATTAAAATGCTTTAGTGGGACGTAGTATGTATTGCTTACATATTACAACAATATATAATAGTATTAATAGTATAATGCACCAGATTCTGAGACTATTTTAGGCTAATCTCATGCTAGAACTAATGAAAATATATTTAGGAAGGGCTGAATAAAAAACCTGAGGAAACAAAAGCTGGGATTTAAGCCAGAAGTCAAGTCAATTTAAAGTATTGTTAAAAGTCCTCAGTTTCAAATGTTGGTCTTCTGAACTAGGTTTGCTACTGTGTAGATCACAAAATACTTTACACCCATTCTAGATAAGAAGCCTACTTTGAAAACAAGCCTTCAGTGAGAGAAAAAAACCAGAAAATTTCCTCTAACTTTGGGTAGGGCTTTACTTCTTTAACCAGAACATTTTGATGGGTTTTTTGAATTTTATTTGTGTGTGTGATTTGGCAAAAATGATTTAATAGCTGTAGCATTTCCTCCTACTGTGTTGCAGTTCATCTCTAGCTGTATTTCCTGGCTGGCTAAAATGTAGGGGCTTCATACACAGAATGTGAAATAGGATAGGTAGGAAATTGTTCATAAGAATAGCCATGCACTGAAAGCAAGCAGTGGGTGAAAGAGAATCTGTGAGGACTAGAAGAAAGCCTTGTTTTTGTGTGAACCTGGTCTCAGTGAAAGTGTTTGGGAGATGGTGAGGAGCTTCCACCTGGGGCTGACAGGTGGGATATGCAAATCCTATCATGAGGGGAGATTAAGGAGAATAATGGAAGAGCTCTGACAGTTGCAACTGGCATTCACACAATATCAAGAGGCTATAAACTGTATAAAGCAATAGGAGTATAGTTTTCAATCTTCTTAATACTGTGCTTTATAACAGAAAAGGGTTTTCTCCCTTTCCTCCTGACTTCAAGTAAGACTTGTATTTTTCTGACACGGCAATCATGATGAGGTCTGTCCAGAGGGAGAAGCAGGGAGGTCAGAAGTCCTCAGCTCATTTTGGAGAGGTTACAGACCATTCTAACATACCCTGTTGTGATATGGCTCTATGTATGAAGGGCTCCAAGATATCTTGGACAATCTTGCGTCCTTTGATCCTTTCTTACTATGCCAGGTTGAGAGGGTATTTACATCTTCCTGCTGCTTCACAGGGCAAGGGCATTCTGTGGGTCCTGTGTTCTACCTGACACCCAGGCCTGGGAATGGTAGAGCATCTTCAACTGTATTTGCCTGATATCATCATCCTGTTAATCCAGAACATTCAGGTTTTCATTTCACAGGAGGAGAAAAAAAACCCCCTCAGATTGACACAAGGCACTTCTTTTCTCTCTCTCTTTTTTTTTCTGGGTTTTTTTTTTTTTAATATCTGGCCAGCAAACCAAAAAATCAATGACTCCCGCAGCTCTAATTGACATTTCTGTGTTAAATGAAAATGGGCCTTGATTCCAATTCAAATGGCAGCACTGGGTGATAGACTAATTATTTCTGAATTTTAAATGCATATAAAAGTTGATGCAGTAAAATGATTTTTGTGCCACTTGCAATTTTTTTTGCCATCTCTTAAATCAAACAACAGTTAACACAAGAGCTCTTTTTCCCTAATTCTCAGTGCTGGTAACACAATAACACTTCTACTGGTGCCACACTTTCTCTTCTTGGGGAACATAAAAGGAAAATATTTGGAGAAGGGGCAGAATATTTTATCATATGTCCTAAAATGTAATTAATTTCTTTTAGAAGGTCTCCAAGAACTTAATTTAACCTCACATTGCGTACCTAAATAGGGGAGTGATGTTTTCCTATTGTAGCACATAGGGACTCAAAGCTCCCTCTGAACTTCTCCCCTGCATGCTGCAGGGAAATGCTTGGGGCAGGCTGTGCTGAGGTGCCCTGGCATGGGGCGAATGACGAGGAGAAGGCTGAGAAAAGAGACAGAGATTTAAGCAGTAGGGTGGAAGAAGGGGGGAAATGGGACCTATTTCTGCTACCTCGGAGGGATGTCAGTGCCATGTATCCTCACCATGAGCAGCCCATGTTGGGACAGGAACACCACTGCTCTTCTCTGGTGCTGTGGTTAGGGACAGAACTTCTTCTGCTGGGGCAGGAAAGTGAAGGGAGTCACAGGCCTTGTGATTTCTCTTTTCCTGGAGGGAAAGCTCAGATGTAGCCCAGATGACACAAAGCCCACCTCAAGTGGGTGGCTCAGGTATGATGAAAGGATAAAATATGCTATGCTTCTGGGAAGTGTCGCTGAGGAACCTCAGAGCAGAATGAGGAGCACACAAAGTGTATATAAGGCAGTAAATTACATGATAACCATAAACACCACCCACCTTCACATCAGAAAGGTTGCCCTCATTAAAAAAAGAAAAAAGCAGCAGCTTTCTGGCCTCTCCCCCCACCCCCCGTACAACTTATTGCATTCCCTACTGCAGAAGCAGCACGGTAGGAAAGATACTAGATACTCTTGGACTATCTGGTCTTGCAAAAAATACCAGACTGCCTCTAGCACATAAAGATATGGCCGGTGTTTAGAGAGGGTGTCTGAAATTAGTTCATTGAGGCAGTTTTCAGACTGACACCAGGAATACATCCCCCATGGCCTATGTATTACTTCCTGATGTGCTTTGGAACCCAAAAGCCGATTTGCAGAGTCTTCCATGCTTTGCACAAATATGTTAAGTCAAGAGATGAAGGACAAGAGATGGAAGGGGATGATGTGCAGCTGGTATTTCAAGGCAAATGTGTTCCCAAGGCATGGAAGGAGTTTTTATCAGTTACTCATGGGAAGCCTTAACACTGGGTTCCAACTCAGTGTTGGTGCTTACATCCTATTTGTATTAGGTCTTATGTCACTTTTGCTGGTGATTATTTAAGCACAGCAGTGCCAGGACATCTTGCAGATCATTTTCAGGCAGGTCTTCAGGAGGAAGTGAAAAATCTCAGGCTATTTAGATAACCCAACAGAAACATCCTATGTCTTTCCCCAAATGTTTCTCTTCCTCCCTCCCTCATTCTCACCTCCCCCACTACATTTAAGGTTGAGAAAATAATTTAGGGAAAATATTTTATGTAACAACTGTAGGCTTGTTTTTTTCTCCATAAATTGTCCCTGCTCAATCTGTGATTTTCTCAGGTGCACTTTTTTTGTGGATGAAGTAATTATAAAGTACTTGATTCAGAAATCAGTGGGAAATTCCTCAGTGATGTGGGAATGGGCCCATTTTAATAATTTGGAATAGACTTTGCATGAAGGATTTTTCTTAAATCCAAGGTATATTTTCAGTAGATGAAAGAGGTCATATGCTCCCCTTTTTTATGTGTGAATGGGACAGTATAAACCTTTAAAAATTGCTTAATATTCCCTGCCTTGGCTATGAATGTTACCAGTACTGTTCACTGAATATTCTCTGAAAACAGACCTAGGAGAAGTGAATTCCACTGAATGTTCAAATGAATATTCAAGGACCTTATTTTTTGAAGAATCTACCTATGTAAAAGTGCAAATATATTTTTCTGGGTTAAAAATCATACTTATGGTGAAAATCAAGCTTCATACACCAAAGAATATGATATGGAAAATTAATTTTCCTTCAAGTTGTAGTTCAGGTTTTCAAGAAAAAACACTTTTCTGTAGACAAAAGATAAAAGCTTTAAATTGATCACTATTGGAAATGAAATTAAATGTTAGGAATGGTTATCTACCAATCAAGTTAGATCTTTGATTATATGAAACGTAATAGATTTTTAAATATATATATATGAGGAGAAACGGGTAAGTAAGGTATACCAGCAGAACAACAGATGCATTAAACTTAATGCCAAAGTGTATAGGTCTGTAGTAAAAAGTCACTAGTTAGAGGAGTTTTGAGGATATCACCCTGAGATAGTATTCTGGTTGAGGATCGCACCATGGGAGATGACTGTAGGGCACGTCCTCCACTTCATTTGTGTGTGTGTTTCCACACTCCCCTAAATATGTTAAAGGAGACAGAGCCTGAGCTGGTGATACGAAGAATATATGGAATTTGTTTGGATCCAATGACCTAACCTCTCTGCAGAAGAGCTCCTGGAGTTTAGTAATAATTATTCAGGTTATTGTAACCCAAAGATGCTTTGATGTAGACCAGCATCTGTTTGTTTAAATAACAAATGACTGTTTGTGTATCTCCTGGAAAACAAAATGGAAACAAAAGAAACCAAAACATTCTCCAGCTCATCTTTTGGATTAAAACCTGCAAGTTCAGTGTTGTCTTCCATTTTATTTTCAACTTTTATAAGCTGGTATGTGGTCTTTTGTTTTTCTTCAGAAACATCTCACCTGCTCCCAAACCACTCATTTTAAATTGGTAAAGGAGTAAGTGTGCTTGACTCCAGCTGTCTCTAACCGCAGGCTGTGGCTGCGAGCCTGGCAGGACAGCAGGGCTGGGCCATCCTACCTGGACCACAGGCACCTATGGGAGCTGGAGCAAGGAACCCAGCTTTGTATTAATGTGCTGTTAGCCAGGTTCCTGCTATTTTCTCTGCCTCCACAAGGGCTCTGCAGTCTCTGAAATCCCTGTCATTTTCATCATGCTGCAGGCTGGGATCCCATCAGATGGACTCAGCAGCTCCTGTGCCTCCCTCTCCCGTGGGAACGTGAGTTGTTCTTCCCTGCAAATGTTGGTGTGCTCCATCCTCCTCCTCACGACCCACCCACCCACAGCACTGTCTGTTGATGCTGTTGCCTGGCGACCACCCTGTGATGGACAGCTTGGAGGGAAGTGATGATTAAACAACCTGAACTGGCTTCTGAAAGCAGTGATCGTTATTGTAACGTGACAAGCAGTGACAGCTCAGACAGCAACACATTCCCAGTGTGATTCCTAAGAAAAAAAAAAAAAGAAAAACAAACACAGGAGGAAAGTGCTGCACACACCTGTGTGGGAAGGTGCGAGTGCTGATGCCTTCCCTTGATGCAGAAGGGGCAGGGAAGGCATGTGTTTCTTTATTAATGAAAGGCAAACATAACCCTAATAATTGTCGTGATGAACGGGCCAGCCCACGAGCCAATGCAGCTTGCATTGATGCTGTCAAGCATCTCAGCTACCCTGGTGGGTGAAAGCAGCAGTTAAATGGGGTGCTGCAGGTGGTAGTAAGGGATGGCTGCAGAGCCAGCTGCCCCTTGCCGACTGCCAGCGAGAATGCCCTCTGCACAGAGAATAACATGTTGGAGCTTCAGCATGAAGGTGGTGGTCCTGTTGAGTCCACCTGCCATTTCAGCTCCTGACTTCCAGGTGGATGGGACCAAAATAGACCACAATGATGCAGAGTGGACTTAGTCCTTATAGGAGAGAACTATGGCTGCATGACTACAGTGCCCATCTTAAGGGACTGTGCATCACATCTTCCAGCATCAGCTTGGAATTCCTGCCCTGTTAGCCATCCTTCCAAATCCAAGTGACACCAAATATTGTCCTTGCAGAATAAATCTGAAAACAAGGCCAGACTCACCTTAAAGACTGGGTAAACCAGGACACTATGAAGAAATGGATCCCTACTAGTTGAGAAATCTTAAGAAAGTCCCACTCATGAATTAACTCGATGATCCTTATGGGTCTTTCCAACTCAGAAAATTCTATGATTTTTTTTTTTTATTTTTGAGTGCTTGTAATGGGCCAGTTCTGCAACAACTAGCTTGGGGGTCTGTGGATTTATTCATTAAAGTTTCCTTTAGACACAGGTTTCTATAGTTTCTTCCCTCTTACATGGTCAAAAACTTCCTGAAGAACATCCATAGAAAACACATTTTTCCCTCTTTCCTCAGCTTCCTTTGACTTAATTCCTTGTAATGTAACTAAGAGTAAGGCTGCCAGCTAGGACTGCAATAGGCTACTTAGCTGAGGAGCTTCTGGACAAGATCACAGCTGAGCTCTGACAAAATTCATCATCTGCACACCGGTACCACTGTTTGTCTGAAGCCCAGAAATAGTGGATTTAAATACCTTCCCCCCGCCCTCCCCCCCTTGTTTTTACATGTAACAGGCTCTAGGGGATTTAAGTCCCGTCTCTGTCCAGGACTTACTATGTTAAAGGTTGTCTTTATGATTTTCCCATGCACGTGAGCTATAGATACACACAAGATCCAATGAAGCAAAAAACATATTAATGCTAGTGTTTTGTCTTATTTGTGCATGAATTTGGAGGGAGGAAATTAATGTTCCAGGTTCTTCCCACCTGCTTCTCAATCTCCTGTTTTAGTTTGATCCCAAGTTAGAATTGATTGCATGTCTGCTGTTCTATCCTGTTCAGGTGTCCTTTTGACCCTCCTCAGGGGAACAGCACTGTCATGGCAGGCTCATTACATCTGTATTTTCACCACAAAGTACTGTAGGGGTAAGGTACAGCTTGAGTGCAGGTGAACATCACCTTTCTCTTAAGGCAGAGTTAACCAAATACATTCTGATGTTTCTTTGAACTTTTAAAGTGATGTTAAATGTAATAAGTATTTCCAGGAAATGTTCGCACTCTGGCTTATCTGCCTATGCTTTGATGGCTGCTCATGTCCTTTTAAAATTGCTGTCAGTATCTGTGCTTAGTACAGCAGCACTGATTTTCTTCAGTGCTATTCAAATTGTTAAGGTTGGTTTATCAGTGAGGCATCTGAGCGATGGCTTTAAAGAGAAATAAGAAAACAAACCACAAACTACTCTACAAAGATCCTTCCAGAACGAGTTAAGGCTGTAAGGAGAAATGTGCTGAAAGAGAAATGTGCACACACAGAGAAGAAATTTCGTCACCTTAGTAGCTCTGTCTTTTCCATATCTCCATTGCGTCTGGCACCATCTCAGAATGAAAAAGTTGAGGAGGAATGTTGAGTCTGTGCACCTTTTCTGCTCATGTAAATTAGGATTCACTTAGATGTAGCCAAGAAATGTGGTTGTGGCAAACAGGAGGAGAATCCATCTCTGTTCCTTTCTTACACTGAGGTATTGAAAGACCATGCAGAAAGAGTAATTTCTGAGAAACCTTGTGTTTGACAACGTGGATTTTGGTGAGAAATAAACCTTTATGAGTAAGCAGGAAAAAGATACCTTGAGAAATTGTATGAGGAGCAGAGAATATAGTACAAAGGAATCAGCATCTCATTATGAAGTTACTCAGGAAACCTGTACTTAATCCTCTATATAGAGAGCATATTGTTTAAATAAGGACATACTGTATTATTAAACAGATGGAGATCTTTGCTGGAGAGAGTTCAGAGGAAAGACTCCTGTACTTTGGTGCTCCTGCTTAAATATATGGAATTGTGTCATTGACGTCTGAACTTGGATGATACAATATGAATTAAACTTTAACCCATTAGTAAATTTGCCCTTCTAACAAGCTACTCGGATGATCCAGAAATATGTTATGCAGTAACAGCTGCTAGAAGATGAAAATACTTCATTGCAGAAATACATGGTATAATAAATTATAGGAAATTATTGCAGTATCGCAATAAGGACAAAAGAAGATCGATGACATACAGTTTTAAATATTCACCTTCTGTGTTGAGTTTATGAAGGACAGATGACGTCAGTAAATTGAAAATGCCACTGAGACATATAAATCATTAAGCATGAGTGTTAGAACCACCTGGGGAAAGAAAGTTGTTGGAAGAATTTTCCATTAGAAAATATAGTTTAGTCAAAATCAGAAAATTTCTTGGGGGTATGTCATTTTCAGTGACATTTGCTACACTAAAATATCAACCAAAATTGTCTGCATTCTGATAGTGTCAAAAACTGTAGTGGGAAACATTCCCAGTTGGCTTTTGCTTTGGCACCAAGATTATAACAAGATACTAATGCTGTATCATGGACACATCTTTTATACTAAATATATAAGAATATGTGGAGTATGTGGGAAACTACATGATACATCATCTCATTCCCAGGAGGTGTACAAGTTAGTTGCTCCTCCATCCTCTTCCACCTTTCCTTCTGGGAATGGGCTGGTCGAACAAGTTGTATTCTGTCTCCTTCTTGGAGAGATTTTGTTTCCTGCTGTCTCCTCTTTGCTGTGTCTCCTTAGTTGCATGGTGGGTGTCACTGATGGATTTTTGCTGAAGTTCTTTGGGCAGTGAGAACACTGCAGAGAGACACGACAAGACAGTGGGTAGCCTCAAAGGCAGCTCAACCTTTTCCTTTCTGAGCCAGTACTTGTGGGGATTTTATTACCAATAACCCCTGGAGTGTCTGGAACCATATCACTTTATATGTTTTAAATGAATTTAAAATTCTGACATTATCAAAAGGAAATGCTTTGGTGATGTTGATTATCAGCTGAAAAATGTTTACTGATGATCATTTTTGTGGGAAATTTCATGGTCTTGCCTTTCCCTCTTGGGACAGAAACAAAAAAATAGCCTGTCTGAATCTGTCCCAGAACAGAAATGTTGGCTCCTGGCACATTTAGATAGAGACTGTAGCTTGGAAGGGGGGATTTAAATGAATCTTGGCAAATTTTTGCATTCTATTGGCTGCTATAAAATTATGGTGTACCTTCACTTGAATATCAAATATTTCTTTTTGTTCCTGAAACAGTCTCAGCTTTAGTAAGGATCGTTCTATAGAAAGTGGAAGTGTGGCAGCTCAGCTACTCCTTAACTAGCCAGAAACTCAAGGGGAGAATAGAGTGCAAGTGGAACCTTTGAAAACCCAAACAGTTCTTTTTCACTGCTCTCATCCCTTTCACTGCTGAGCAGATTGACAGCTGAGATCCCAAGGTCTGCCATTTCCACCCAAGCAGGATCCTCCTAAGGTTGTTAATCGCTGTCATTGTTTTGGTGCAGAACAAAGAGATGTCTTCTCCCTGTTAATTGCAAATCCTGTACAATGTTCCTTTTACAACACTGAAATGCTTTAAAGACAAATATTTGATTCCTGGCTCAAAGAACTGACAGTCTCAGTTAGCCATGGTCGTGGAAGCAGATACAGTGGGAATGCTCTGGATTGCTTTACACAGGAGTCAGATATCTTGATTGCAGTGGTCGTTTCCTTAGGCAAGAGGTAGACTAGATAATTGTTTCTTCCTTAAATGTGTGACCAGGCAACAAGAAGTAGCAGAAACATGAGTTTTACAAATACATCAATTATGTGATCCCTCAATTCAGTTTAGTAAAGTTTTTCTGTGGTTTAGATAATTAACTTCTAAAAGGAAAATAATAAAGAAGATACTGACAAGCACAAACATGCAAGAGATGAGCATTGATTTTAGGGTGTGGTAAGAAGTAGCTGAAGACAATTTGAAGAATGTTGAAAGAAGCCCTCAGGCTGTAAATTTGCCCTTGAAAGGCAGGAGACCCAGCTGGGTACAATTCCCTATCTTCCTAGGTGGAAGGAGTCAGTGATTAAAGAGGAGGAAGAGATATAAGGACTAAGAAGAAAAAAAAGTGAGGGTCTTTTGTAGGATTGCATGAAGTTGTGAGTAGTTTGCTGAAGAACAGCTTTTTTTGTAGTAGAAAAGATGACCTCTGCTTGTTGGTAAGCTTTGAGACAAGCTGGTGTTAGGTGACCTCAACAACTGAAGAAAAACACTGTGCTTTAATACAAGTGTAATCTACTGGTGAAGAGGTGCTAAGCAAGAAATGTGTCCTAAGCAGGTAGGAATCCTCTCTGGGTTTGGGGTGTGCTGACTAGAGACTGAGAGAAAACTTGGCAAAATAGGGGAGGGTAAGGTTGGAAAGCAGGGTGCCAAGATGTTGCCTGGAAAATCTAGGGAATAGAGTAGGAAATTGAAGTTGCTAATAGAGCAGAATAATGTGATAGTGTCAGAAAGATAGTAGGATGTGGTCTTAAGAAGTGAAAGGACATGAAATGAAAAAAGTGGAGGTAAAGGTTTGTGTGCTGGAGTAATGTAATCAGAATAATTTGTTGGTGGTTTTAGCTTCAGAAATGGCTAAGAAGAATTTTTAGAGGGGAAAGCATTTCACTAGTCATGATGCAGACAGCTGGATTGATCTTATTCAGAAAGAAGAACATGAGCTTTTTGAGGATTTTCTCTTTGGGATTTTGGACTTAGTGATGTAGAAGTGCTGGTAACAAAGAGGTAGAACGAGGATAAGAGGCAGAACAAAAGCCAAGAAGCCTGATTAGGGATTCATAGAATTGCTTAGGTTAGAAAAGACCTTTAAGATCAAGTTCAACTGTTAACCCAGCACTGCTAAGTCCACCGCTAAACCGTGTGCCTAAGCACCAATTCTACAAGTCTTAAATACCTCCAAAGATGGTGATTCAACCACTTTTCTGTGCAGCCTGTTCCAATGATTGACAGCCTTTTGGTGAAGAAAATTTTTTCTAATATGCAATATAAAGCTACCCTGGTGCAACTTTCCTCTTGTCCCATCACTTCTTACTTGGGAGAACAGTCCAACATCCACTCAGCTACAACCTCCTTTCTGGTAACTGTGGGAAGCAATAAGATCTCCCCCAGCTTCCTTTTCTGCAGGCTAAACAGCCCCAGTTCCTTCAGCTCCTCCTTGTAAGGCTTGTGCTCTTGACCCTTCCTCAGCTTTGTTGCCCTTCCTTAGACACTCTCTACTACCTCAATGTCTTTCTTGTAGTGAGGAGCCCAAAACTCAACACAGTATCTGAGGCGTGATCTCACTGGTGCTGAGTACAGGGGGACAATCACTTCCCTAGTCCTGCAAGACATGCTATTTGTCATACAAGCCAGGATGCTGTTGGCCTTCTTGACCACCTGGGTGCACTGCTGGCGCATGTTCAGCTGGCTGTTGACCAATATCCCCAGGTCCTGTTGAGCCAGGCAGCTTTCCTGCAGCTCTTCCCCAAGCCTTTACAATTGCAGGGGGTTGTTGTGACTCAAATGCAGGACCTGGCACTGAGCCTTTGTGAACCTCATACAGTTGGCCTTGGCCCATTGATCCAGCATGTCCAGATCCCTCTGTAGGGCCTTTCTGCCTTGGTCTCCTGCCCAACTTGGTGTCATCTGCAAACTGACTGAGGGTGCAGTCATTGATAAAGATATTAAAGAGAACTGGCCCCAGTACTCGGGAACATCACTTATGACTGGTTGCCAGCTGGATTTAAGTCTATTTACCACAACTTGGGCCTGGTCATCCAGCCAGTCTTTAACTGGGTGAGGTGTACACACATCCAAGCTGTGAGCAGCCAGTTTCTCCCGTAGAATGCTGTGGAAAATGTTTTCAAAGACTTTACTAAAGTCTAGGTAGACAATATCCGTGGCTTTTCCCTCATCCACTGAGTGGGTCACCTTGTAACAGAATGAGCTCAGGTTATTCAAGCAGGACCTGCCTTTCATAAACCCATGCTGACCTGTACTTGCTGTGTCATGGCATTGAAGATGATCTGCTCCATAGCCTTCCATGCACTGAGGTCAGACTGACAGTCCCGTAGTTCCCTAGATCTTCCTTCTGGGCCTTCTTATAGATGGTGTATGTTACGTACTGGGGAATATTGAGCGTTGTGTTGTTGGTGAAACAGGTTGGAGGAGGAGATAGAGGTAAATTGGCAGATATTAATATTGCTAGCCAAAATTTAATTGTCAGTGGGTGCAGACAGTTGCTGGAGGGTGGGACATGGAAGAGTTTACCTAGAAGTAGTTTTCCATGCTGTGACTTTCCCTGCATGTGCTGTATTATTTGTCTCAGCCTCTCTGAATGAAAGTCATCTCTCTTAGCCACCACCTGTGGAGGTTTGACATGAGCCAGCTAGCAGCTTCTGTCAGATGCATCTGGTTTAATTGTATTTCAATGCTTAGAGTCAGAGCTATAATATGCGAGCAAGACCCTCTTCAGGGATGTAGGTAATTACACAAAATGATGCGGAGACATTTTGCCAGAAGAGATGTATTTTGTTTACTTTCTTGAATTTGGCAGGGAACGGCCCTGCTATTTGTAGAAGTATAGCTGGAGAAGTGCTGTCTGGGCTCCAAAAGGGGTGAAATAATTGGGGACTACAAAACCCTGTAGCCTAGCAGCTTATGTTTTAAGAAGGATGATGTAAGAAAAAACAGACGCCTTTATGCCCTCCAGATTCTTTGTGACAAAAGCTCACATGGACAGGGGATTGTCCTGATCTCAGTGGGGAATTCTGGTGGTGCATTTTTGCCTTTAGAGAATGCAGCCTTAGAAACGAGCTCTCCTGCAGCTGACAATGCAATTGCAGCAGAATTTTTGCAGCCTAACTTGGATTTGAGGCTTAGACATGAGGTGCAGCAGGCTGTCATGGTTGAGCCTGAGGAGGTGCAATGTCATACCTACTCCTGACTTGCTGCAAGGTACCTGAAGTGTATCTGTGTTTAACTTAAGTTATACCAAGAGGCATTTAAACTGAATTTGTTTCAAAATGAGGTGCCTTCCTGTGGACCACTATCACAGATGGGTTAGTGCATGGCACCTCTTTACCTTGTACCAGGGTGAGATATTTCATTTAAATCCTCACATTTTCCCAGTTGAAGCTTCTGTGTGTTTTATCACAGGCATTTGCATTATGGGATTGTTTCTTGGGTTTTTTAAGCTGGTGTTGGCAACCTGTGGCAAAGGGCTGATCTTAAATGGTTTGGTATGTTATAAAAGGCACAAAGAAGCAGGTTTTGTAGCCCCTTATATCCTACAGTTCATCATCCCATGGAGGCCGGGAGTCTCTGGCATCACCAAGATTCACAACCCCCCTTATCAGCTACTGATTCCCTTTGGCTTCTTTCAAAGTTAGTTTCTCCCATTCCCATTGATTTTATTATTTCTTTCCCCCCCCAGCCCCCCTCATGTATTCCAACTTCTTTAACTTGTGAAAGTGAAGCACAGCTTGTCTTGCTTCTCTTTAAGATCTGCTGACACCCACATTAACCCACAAGCATCTTCTTTCTAGCCAGTGTTTTGGCAGGAGACCTTCTGTCTTCATACCTCATAGTTCCTTCTGGAGAGTAGAAAGGACAGACATCACCTTGTCATTCATATTTCTACTTAAAAGATTTTCAAACACATGCCTTGAGGTCAAAAGAGATTTTGAATTCTTGTGTGATTTCTATTGTGTGAGATGTGAAAACAAATCTGTACTTAGATGGACCGCCCCTTTTCTGTTGATCGTTATGAAGGATGCATTTAGCTCTCTCTGTAGTCTAGCTCTTGGCATGATTGTATGCATTGAAAGGCATTAAGGATGGCCACTTCTGTTGGTGAATGCTAATGGACAGATGATAGCATTCTAACTGCCCATTCTTTCACCTGTTACACCAGCATCACAACTGTTGGTGTCAAGACAAGTATCAGCATCACGTGTGTAAGAAAGTGACAAGTTGTGTCTTCCCTGAATGTGAAAGTGATGTAGCTGTTAGTCTAGTGAGGTTAAGGCAACAATAGCACTTGCATGGGACAAAGCATCATGCAGCCAAATACAGCTGTTTCAGATACCTTGGTCACAATAATAATCTATTTATTGCTGATCTGCTGTGAGAGCTTATAGTACAGAACTGTGAATGCAGATATAATGGGGTGCATTAGCTGCTTTGCTGGCATAAGCTCTTGGACTAACCTGGGTGTCATTTTTTTAGAAATCAATTTATTTGAGTCTTGTTATTTCTCTTCTGGGCTTTGAGTTTTTAGGCTTTCCATTACTTTTTGCCATTATAGAGATGAGAATGAGTAGGTCTAATATTTTTGTTTGGCTCTTGTAATGTTGGAATAAAGGGACCATCTTGATGGAGGTTTGGGAGGGTATCTTGTACTGCATGTTTGTTGAGGTGCCAGGCTTTCTTTCTTGTCCTCTTCAGGTTAGGAACTGACTTGGTCAAGACAGGACTTAGCGCTTGTCCTGCCTTTAAACCCAATTCAACATAGCGTTCACTTTTTAGAGAAAACTGAAATGTTCACTTTGGAATAAAACAAGAGAATCTTAAGGTACTATGCAGTAGTCTTGAAAAGGCTCTTCGAGTTGCTGGTATTTATAGCCACTGAATGGCATTTCCCCTTGCATGTGCATAAGCAGAATGCACGTCTGTCCACGTAGCCACAGCTAGCTGCAACCTGCCATTGGCACCGCTTCTTTTCCTTTCACACAGAAGGTAAATCGTAGCCAGCCTGAAATATTTTGCTAATTAAAAAACATTAAATGATCTCCATCTACCTTCTCCCCAATGAACAATGCAATTGAATTATCATTAGAGCTTGTACAGAACCTTTGGTAACAATGGAGCCATTTGTATTAAATTGAGCCTTAGTTTTCCTATTCCACCAAGTCCCATCATTTTGTTCATTGTACTTTGAAGTCATAGCAAGCTTCCCTCTCCTGCTATTCACCTGATTTATTTCAACCTCAACACATAGCTCCTAAGTTCTTGTTAAATTTGTTTCTGAACAAAAGGACTAAAATCAGAGTCTCTTTTAAATGAAAGACATGAGGCTGTTATGGTTCCATTCATTTGCTTGTATCTATTTGCTGTATCTAGAGACCTATTGTTATGCATGCAGTACCGGCAAATAATAATACTAATAAAAAATAATAATTCTCCCAGGGTTTGCTGTCAATAGCAACAATCTAAAGAGAACTCAAGCCTGGAGAGTGAGTGATGATATTTCAGTTCTGCTGCTAAACTTTAATGCTTTCTGGATGCAAAAAGAGGCTGAAGATGATGTACAGGAACTAGAGGGATCTGCTTGGTTTCTGAAGCCAGCTCTTCATGTGGTGTGAATGGGGTCATTTGATTCCATGCAGAGCCTTTTAGTGGGGATATGCCAGCTGCTCAATGATGTGTGGTTTAGAGTTGCTCTAAAGGGGTGCTAACTTATGTGGGAGCTCTGCCTCCTCATGGCCCTACTGCCTTTCTCCTATTTCCCCAGGAACCCTTTTTCTGACTTGGGAATATGCAGCAGCTGAAGCTTTATCTTTCTCTTGAGCAGGACTGGAGCAGGAGTTCACGAGCTTAGGGAGAAGTTTGAGTGAATTCTCTGTTAAAGGGTTTATAAAGCTGTGGAAGGATTGCCTGTAACTCTGGAAACTGTGTGGATGATGCTGAGTGTACGGTAAGATGTCACTGCTGCCTTTATTCTTTCCAGATATCACAGATTTGACTGGCTTCCTAGAACTGACCTTCCCCAAAGAAGACATTAAAAGTTTTGTTGGCACCCAGTATGAATAGGATCAGGGTCAGCACTGGTGATGAACTTGGCCTTGTAACTGTTGTGCTATCTAGGTTAGGTGGTTGGCCCCACCTTCAGGAAGAGTTTTTCTACCTTGTTGGCTAAAAGCCTATGGAATCCCAGTTTGGTGAAAAGCCTGGTTATTTAAAGCCTACCACCTCTGTGTCAGTCTCCTCTGAAAACGGAACAGAGCTAGGCAGGTGGGATTAGTTTTTCTGATAAAAACAGATTAATTCTAACACTGGCCAAAATTGCATCCATTTTTTCTTGGTAAATGAACCATAGGACACATTGTCAGAAGTGAGCCTTCCATAATGACTGTGGTTAATATTTTAGAGCCATTTTCTCTGTGGATCAGAGCATGTGAGAATCGGCAATATATGCTGTATATTAGCTAGATTTCTATTCATTTGCAACTCAAGAATATTCTTCCCTTCCCCCCTGCTAATTTCAGAATACCTCTGAGTTCTGTGCAAAGGATTTGCATCTGATTTCATACCCAGGTATATATGTATTTACTTTGGGAAAGCTGTCTCATAGGCAGAAGGGAGGTAGGACAGTTCATGTGCTTATGAGTCTAAGCTGAGGCTTGGGAAATATCCGTTTATATCCCCTCTGCTAGAGAGTTCCTGATCTCCAGAAAATCCATGTGCCTCGTGACTCAGTTTCCTATATTGTAGTATGCGTGTTAAAATCCTTGCCTTGCTTCCTATGGGACCCATGAATCTAAGTCTCTTCAAAGGCTGATGTGCACTAAATTACCCTGTTAATGATATGCAAAGGTAAAGGGGAAAGATCTCCTAGTGACCATTGTCAAAGCACCTAATCTAGTTGTGTAATTCTTTTCAAAGGCTTATTTTGGGTGATGTTTTGACTCCCCTGATTCTTGTTCTCCAAGTCTGCTTGAACAGAGCTCAGTGAGTGCATTAATTTTAATTCATGGAAGTGTCCACTGAATTAGATAAAGATCATTTCTGCAGAGAGTTAGTTCCATGAAGCTTATCTAAGCGATTGCTCCTGCTGCCCTGACCTGGTCCTGGACCTTCCTGGTGCAAGAAAGGGTTTGGGATTGTGTTTGGTTGCAATGAGGATGGGGTGGCTGAGGTTTGCCATGGGACTGTGCCTGTGGGGTGGTGTAGCTAGTTAAGGTTTGTTGCTTTTGGGAGTGGGAAGAGACTAGTGAGAGGAGGTTATTGTACGCAGCTCTTCCAGGACTGTATTGATCTTCAGACTTGTGGAGTGTTTAATGAAGTAGACTTACTTGCTGAAGGGCAGCTGGTTGAGTTGTGCAAATGGTAATTCCCATGGTCTGTCGAATACTGCACCTATCAAGGTGTGAGCCCTGGCTGGGTGTACTGCTCTTCCTTCTTGGTTTGCTGTGTTTTCTTTTACCTCACCCATGTTTGTTCCATACTGCACAGTACGGGGAACACTGGGACCAGCTACAAATTGCTCAGCATACTCATATAGGGTAGGGAAGACCTGCTGTCTGTGTATCTCAAGGCACTACTCCTTAAGTGCCAGGCAAATGATGGCTTTGTCCCTGATGACAGAAAATGGTCAGCAAAGGAGCTAAAGTGGGTCTTTGGCCAGATCCTTCGGGTATTGTCCGTGAGTGCTGCTTCATCTGGAGAGAGCATGAATGACTAAATGCAGTTGCCATTTGCTATATGCCCCACTGGGATGTTTTCTGCTCTTACTTTCCTGGAAGAAAGCAATACATTTCAGGCCGTGGCACCTCTGCTGTTAAAACCTCATCTGTGCCCAACTGCCTTGGTTTCCCATTACTTTCTAGTCCTAATACATAAATCAGTGCAGCCGAGTAAACTGTATAGTGCTTAAAAATGACTTGACCCTGTCATTTGTTCTTAACATCTGCTTTGGTACTGCTTGGGGTATGGAACAACTGAACAGCCGTCGTGGCTGACAAAGCTGTAGTTGAGAAAATACAGCAGGAATATTAAAGTTTTAAGACAGCCACTTGGGAATGTAAGTTGAGACATATTATGCTGTGGATGTAGGATAATGGCCTGAGCCCAGGATAAGAAGTTATAGGACAAATGTAACAGCTCTGGTGTGCTAAGTAAAAAGTAGTAATTTGACATAGCCAAGGTAATGGTTTTCTTAAGAGCTCTTGAAACAAGTAAAATTGTTAACATTGCACTTGTTCTCGATAAAGTAGTTTTCTTCTACTTGGGCACTCTGTTGTCCTGTTTTTTGCCCAAATTAGGGGAGTGAATTTCTTTTTTAATTATCCATTTCAGGCCCTGGTGTTGATTTCTAACACTTCAAGGTATATTTATAACCAGACCTCTCTTTATGAAGTTTGGGGAGATGGAAAAACAAACAGGGAGATTTGGAAAATATTTTCCAAAATCCAGCAGGTCCTTAGTGATATCATCCTGTTCTACTGATTGATAACCAGTAATGATAAACAACTGTTATTTCTACAACTTGGGTATAATATTCTAGAGTGACAGAGGTTGGGAACTGTTATTCCTGCTGTTTTCCCTTGGTAAATCACTACGTTTCCCCCTAAAATTCTTTACAGATTTGATACTTTTCATCCTTACTTATATAAGGAAAAGGGTCCTGCAAAGAATCGGAAAAGGTTTCAGGATCTTAAGATTTAATGAAAAGAAATTAGAAAGCACCGGAAACACAGCTGGGGCAAGCAAGGATTCTCATTTCACATCTTTATTATGGGAATCCCCAGGGCTTCTGCTGGGGTTCTGCTCTTTGCTTTCTCTGCCCCATTTCACTGCTTGCTCTCGTTGCAGCATTGCCACAGAAGAAACCCACCTTTTTTTATTTATGAATATCAGAGAAAGAAATTATCAGCACCATCTATTGGGGAAAGAGAGGTATTGGCTTCTTCGCCGATTTCAATATGCAAAATCTTGTGGGTTTTGCTTGCTTTTTTGATTTCTAGCTGTAGTTGAAAGTGAAAATGTGCCTAGACAACCTGCTTGTTTTTTAACTTCTAGCAGCCTGGGGTCTGTGCTTGGGGGATTGTGCTTTGTTTAAAGAGGTACCTTCAAGAAATGCAGTGAACCATTTAAAAGGGGGCAAGCAGACAAAGATTCAAATGTCAAAATGGTACCTTGGCCATGGCAGGTTCTGTCACATCAATAGGACAAGGGCAACAGCTGAGAAACAATTTGCAGCCAAGGAGATAGGCACGTCTAGCGCCTTGAGTCAATCTAGACTAGTGTGTCTGAGAAATGTGGGCGAAGAATGGGATATTTGACCTTCTTGATCTTTTAGGACAAAGAAAATCTCTATAGCTTTTGAAGGAAAGGAAGAGGAGTTATCACTGTTAGCAGAAGACTGACTTCAAGGCACATCTTTGAGTTAGAAAGTAGTCACAATCTGAACTAATTCTAGGATAAGCACAGTTTGATTAGATTAGTGGCCTCTCCAGCGTGTTTCAGGAAACTGGCACACGTAGAGCCTATTGAGACATCCAGTGAGACATTATCTCCTAACCCTCACTTACTCAGTTCTGTTACGGGCTTCTCCCTGTTTCCCTGGTGCTCTCACCCAAACCTTCTTGTACTGTTCCTGTAGCTGTACATCACTGGTGCTGTTGTCCTCCCTGCACTGCTCCTTCAATAGCAAGTAATTTCTTGCTGTGAGCACCATGCCAGCAGGCCATGGTTCAAATCCCATTACTGATAAGCAATGATACTGCAAGCACACAGCAGGTGATGGTCTCTTAAGTCAACATGGTCTGATCCCTGCTGCTGTAGGTAACACATAGCCTCTGCACTGATGGCCCAAGATATGTTTTACTCCTAATTTTAAATGGTTTACCCTATGACATTTGTTGGAGAACACCTAAATATTTCTGATATGTCCATTGAAAAATATTTCCTTAATGCCCAGCATAATTATATTTAGATCTGCCAACACAATCTTATAATTTTGACTCTGCAATATTTGCACTGCTGCCTTCTATTTAGGAAAAATGTCCTATCCTGTAGTAGTCTCTATTTTGCTTGGTAAACAAGCAAAGGTCTTTTATGCATGGTCATATGATTGCAGCTAACTCAGTTAGCATTTTAAGAAGTTAAGGTCCTGTGGGTAACTCAATCAGTAAATTTTAAAAATTGGGCAATTATTAATCCAGACTCTGATGGCTATTGGAGAGACCCAAGTACTTTCTATCACAAATTTCTATTTCAGTAGCTTGTTCTATCAGTGATAGGTGGTAAAATAGCTTGATTTCAGATAATTAACACCTTCGTTTGCAATGACTGTTAGCTAGATGGATGGTATTCAGAGAGTATGGGAGGAGTACGTTCAAGAGTTGGGAGAATAGAGCTGTACTACCTTTGGGAATGCGGACAATATAGATATGAAAGGGTTATTAAGACCTCTGCAAGGAGTATAAGCTGGAGAGCTTCAGCTTTGATCCCACAGGCTGGAGGAAACTGCAGCCTTCCTGAAATGCAAACTGCAGAATTGCTTATGCAGTGACAACCTCTGGAGCTCCTTCACTCCAATTTTAAGAGATCCCAGTGACAGGTTTCCCTGCATGCTTCCCTTGAGATGTGTACGCTTGGTCTAATTGATTGACCCATTAGCAAAGCAAATTTCTCTTGCTGTTCAGCCAAAATTTTCCTTCTGCTTAATTTCAGCCCATCACTCCTAGTTATGCCCCCTGTGAGCCTGCCTGAGCTGCCTCTGCCATGCTATAGCTTTATTGATCTTGGCTGTGTACACTAATTCCTAACTCACTGAACTTACTACTGGCAGTACTGGGGCAGTGATGGCACTGGGGAGAGCTCATTTCTTGGCTTTTTGATCCATGGGGGTGGAAGAGTCTGGCGTTGCTCAGCAAACTTTGTAAGAGGCCATGCAGAGTGGTGAAAAGAGATTTCTGGATTTTCCCCAAGTCCTCAGATGTTTGAGTTTCCCCAGCTATGCAGTGGAGGGGGTTGTATGCAAACATCCAGGCCACTGGCTGTCGGAGCAGGTGTCCTGAAGTCAGAAGCTACCTCATCAGTATCTGGCCTCTGAAAGATCTCTCAAGGGGAAAACTTCAGGGTTTGCTAAGTCAGTGTGTGAATGTGTTTGGAGACAAGGAAAGGGTGATGTCTGGGGAAAGTTGAGTGTCTGGCATAGGAAACCTGCTGCCATATGGAAGAGAGGCAATGTAATTGACCCCCAAACTTGATACCCTATGATCTTTTAATCTCAATGTCTAGTCTGGGTTACATATTCCAGAAGCACTATGCATGCTCAAGTCCCCATGAATGGGGGGAATAATCCCCCTAGACTCACTTACACCCTGGGTTTATCTGCCTTGTACTGTGTAGATCTCTACCTTGCCGTAGTGCTGATGAGCTTGTTCTGCTTCTGAGGTTGTCGCACAGCTGAGTGACTGATCACGAAAAGGGTCAGTGGCATTTCTGAATTTCCAAGTGCCCATGCACATACCTCTTTCTGTGCCACAGTTTATTCCTGGATGCAATAAGATTTCTTTCTCAGAGCTACGAGAGTAGAAAGGGAGAGAACAGGATTTCTTCTGGTGTGATATAATTTGAAAACTATTTGCTAGACACTTTGAGCAGCCTGCTCGTTCTGTTTTGGAAGCTGCTTGTACGTACTACTTTGAATATATAGAAATATTGATCAAGAGGATGACGAGAAAGACGCTACTAATAAGAATTTTAAAACCAAGCAACTGATGAAATTGTTTCCCATGTAGGTGAAAGTAGAGGAGCTTGTGTGGGTTTGTATGAAATACAAAATGCAGCCATTCTGTGGGAAGACCAGCAACTTATCTGTACTGTTACTTCTTTCATGGAGTCTCTTAAAACACTAGCACAAAACCATAGTTCTCAAGCCTCAGGCACTACACAGCATTTAAAAGCTGAGGTATCAAACTCCCTGTTGTAGGATACAAAGCCCCTATCAATGTGAGGAGAAGAGCGAAGCGCAGAAAATAGCAGCAGCCTATGCTGGTGAAATGCTAGTGGTCACTGTGCCACCCAGATACCACTGTGCATTCCCAGCAGCTGGCTGTGCAAGGATATTAATAAATGAGTGGTGCACCTTTCCACTGTGACTGCAGAAGCAAAGCCAAGCCAATTATTTGCCCGTCAGAGCATGGTTATGGTGGCCCTCCTCCCCTCTTCTCTACCTGTTCTGCTGTTTTTTGTATTGTTTTGCTGGGAGTGTAAATGCAGAGGTGATTAATTGCCTTGCTGACCTGATTCTGTCTCTACATGGGATCTGCTTATATCAAAATGCTCCAGCCCAAATGACTAAAGTGTGTCAAAGTGTGGTGATTAAAGAATTATAAAATACTTTCTGAACATCCTATTCTCAACTCATTGTGACTTTGGACAGAAGCCCAGACAAGAGGAGAGGGGGGGAGAGAAGGGTGAAAAATAAAAAGAATACGTTTGGTGAGAGGGACTTCTGCAATATTTTGCTCCCATTTTATTGAGAAGAGAAGATTGATAACAAACATTAGTGAGACAAAATTACAGTGATTTGTATAGATTCCCAGGTGGACAGGTTTAACATTAATAAAATATTATAGCCTGCTTTATCACAGAACTATTGTACTGATCATAAAATGAAAGGGCTTTCCATATAGGCAGGGGAGTATGTTCTTATAACATGGATGGAGGCGTCTCATTTTCCACTAATAGATTAAAATCCAGTGTTGGGCTGGAAAAGTGAAGTGTTTAACTTTCTGCTAATGCTGTGGATGATTACTCTGGGAGAGGATGTGCCTGGCACACTCTTTTATTTCAGATGCCAAAGCAAACCTATTGGGTCTTGCTGAAATGACCGCAAAGCCACCGATGCCCTAAACCCAGCAGCTCAGGTGCCCTGCTTGTGTCTGTTGAGGTTGTCAGCAAGCTGTGCACCCCCATGGCTATTGGAGGTGTAAGTGTGGCGTGGCACATCGGTGTTGACAGTTTAAGTGCTTTCTCCCTGCTGCTCTAGAGTCTGTGACGGGAACTGAGCAAAACCGAAAACCAAATAGATGAAAATAAGCACTTCAGGCTGAGAATCTTTTATGTGGTGTTTTTAAAATAAGCTTCTTCAGGGTTTCTGTAATGCCTGGGTTTTTTTTATTACAGGTGATGCTGAGTGATAGGCTTGGTAACACTACCGTGTGCTGGTTTCTTACCAGTGGTTATCTGTCTGCTATGGTGGGAGACGAGCTGATGCTCACTCCCTATCCTTATGATTGTCTTAGTTTACAGTAAGTGTCTAGTGTTTTAATGGCCCTAAAGTGATAGAGGAAGAGCAGAATTTCACCATGATGTAATGCCATCCCCTGCTGTCCTGATGCACCCTCTGACTTTGCCAGAGTTATGCGTAATGAGTCTTCTTCCCTAATCTCCGCAATTTGGTATATTTAACTTGGCACCAAGGTGAAAGGGAAGGCAAATTTGTGGTGATGGTATTTAGTCATTAAATTCCCATCGGCTTCTTGTTTTGTTCTCCAGTTTGATAAACTAATGTGGCATACTGGACATCTGCTTTCCTTTAAACCATGTTGAACTGATGAATTGCTGCTTTAATTATTTGCAGACATTTAAAACGCCCCATGAAATTAATGTTTTCTTCTAATATTAAATATTTCAGAGGCTAATACAGTTTGGAAGTGTACATAAAATTAACTGAAAAATCATGTTTAT
This sequence comes from Zapornia atra, assembly GCA_013400835.1. Classification (NCBI taxonomy): domain Eukaryota; kingdom Metazoa; phylum Chordata; class Aves; order Gruiformes; family Rallidae; genus Zapornia; species Zapornia atra. The sequence continues at coordinate 131,021 of VZTU01008495.1, read as the reverse complement.
CTGGGTACAGCATTGTAAGTTTTAGTCATGTGAAATGAAGAAAACATTTAAACACTTTATTTCCTTTATTTTATTTTGGCTAAAATTTGTATTTCTGGTTTCAATTAAAAACCAGTATCGTCCTGTTATTCTTTCTGAATTTTTGTTCCTACCTTTTTATATTTTTTCTACTGTAAATATTTAAGAAAGTTAGTGTTCTCTGTGCTCTCCACGTATACTCTGTCGTTTTGAAATGAAATGTAAAGAAACATTCTTTTGTTTAAACAAGGTCAAAGGAAAGCTCAGTTTAAAAATCAAATAAATAAAAATTCGATCAAGAAATTTCAATAAACACTTTCAGAGAGGCATTATTTTTCTGTGATGTTTTTTCCTGGGAAAGAAAGCCATAGGTTTTCTGACCAACTCTCATTGCTAATAACAAAGGTGGCTATCAGAAGGCAAGTGATATTGATACTTCACTTAATTTCCACTTTTTTACTTGTCCTTTTGAGTCAGAAGATTGATTAACAATTGATGCCTCCCAGGGCTGGACCTCAGGATGCTTCGGTTCAATTTCCTGTCCCGTCATTGCATTCCTGTTTGGGATCAAACAAATTAATTTCTCAAGTTCTATTATAACCCAGACTTATCCTGCATCCAGTACCCTGGAGTTCCTTACTCTGCTTCAGATTTTTTAAATCCTGTTGCGAGTAGTGCAGCATCTGGCTCTGGCAGGATATATATATATATATTTGGTCCTTTCTCATAAACTAGACTTTACTGCTTGCTGTGTGTTCTAATATGCCTGGAGTTCACTTTAATATATGGGTGTCTTTTGTCATGTGTTGTGGACCAAAGAGGGTCAATGGAGAAAGGACGTTGAAGGTCTATGCGTATGTGTACACTTGCAGCTTTCCCTAAACACCACCTATGGGTTGCAGTTGGGGGATTAGGGAAGGATGTTCAGTCATGTCAATGCCCAGGATGGGTCAGAGTCTGAGAAGCTATTGAAGACAACATCAATAACAGATGAAAATCTGCACAACCATTTTGATTTGAAACTGTAACTCTTGCTACATCCTTTGGGTTTCTTTTTTCTCTGCTAGGTAATTTGCATTCTAGCAGACCAAATGATCATGGATTTCAGATGCCTATATGCTGGGGAACCGATACCTTTGCTTTTACCAGAATAGAATTAGGGCATTTGAATTTGATCATAGCTTACTGACCTGGCTGGGCAACCTTTAGCAAGTTGTTCCACTGGTACCTATTTGTACTGCCAGCTCTTTCAGGCAACAGCTTTCCATGGGATGTGTGTGTTTGTTTTGGAGTCTCTGAGTCAGAGGTTGGTATGCCTTGTTGATTGGTGGGTAAAAATACAGAGCATGTAATATTCCGGACTGGCTCAGTCTTTTCCTCCTCCTCTTGGAGGCCATGACTACTTCACGTGGCCTCAGTCTCATGCACACCTATATGCTTTAGATAGTGCTGTTAGCCACCTATCATCCCTGATTTTGAGAGTGCTGTCCATGTACTTTCCTTTAAGAAGGGTGGGACGTGGTGGGTCATGAGCTATAAAGCCATTATTTCCCCCAAGAAGTAAAGATTAATGTTCCTGCGTAGCCTCTGCTGTTGTTCAGGCAGCTTTAGAACAGCTGTGCTGAAAATGAAACAAGGGGTTGTCACATCTAAAATGCTGGTGCTGTAAAGACAAGGAAGGAAAGGAATGGCAGATGTTTATCTCCGTGTTTATACCAAGTTTTAGTGCATCAATCGGTGCTATCAAGACTTGTGGAGGAAAGATAATAAGATTTATTGGTGGCTGTTGGGATAACCCACCCAGTGCATAAATATGTTGGTAAAACTCCAGGGAGTCTTGGTCTATCAAAATGGAATAGGCGGAAAGGAGCGCAGGCCTCCCCACTGTGGAGCAGCTGAGCTCTTTGTGGGAGGTCAGTTCTTCATGAGCAACATGAACTGCACAAAGCTTCTGGTGGCTTTTTTTTTTTTTTCCCTCTCCTCACACTCAGTGAAGGACTGAGAAGCAGAAATGGAAAGACTTGCGGTGGAGGCAAAGGTGCAGCAGTGTGTATGCTTTCTGTCCTCCGCTGTTAAGTCATCAATGTGACCATGGTGGTTAGACACAGAACAGGTTGCTTGGGTGATGCTGGAAAGGGAAAGTAGGGGTTGTGACAGGAAAAAGACTCTGCTGAAGGACTGAAGTAACCTATGAACAGTTGAATAATAAGGAAAAAGATTGGCTTGAAATATTGACTACTCCTGAATTACCAGTAGCAGCAGATGATTCAGAGCATCTTGAGGAAGGGACAGCTGGGTTTTCCCTTGCTTTACTCCAGAGAAAGAGAGCTATAATCTTATTTCCTTTGCACTGATTGGCCACTGCTGATGCTGTTGATGTCACTTTGAAATGAAACACAAATTATGATCGTGATATGTCTTTGTAGTTACTAAAATACAAGTTGAAATGATTGATTCTGCTCAAAAGTTACCTGTCATTTTTGGATTACATACTTGGAGTTTTACATTTGGTATGATTGAGCTGAGTGATAACCACTCATCTAACCACACAACTGGCCTGGAATTGATGGCAAGTTATTTCATGATATGCAGCATTCTGGGATGCATAGAAAACCAAATTCCAAATCGTGATGACTTGAGCATCTGTGAAACAGGTGGAACAAAGACAAGGCAGGATAACGCAGGGGCTGGTCCTTGTTACAAGTACAATAGTTCTAGTTGTGCTAAAGTGGAAAAATCCTATACGTGAAATGGCTTCTCCTTCTGCTGTGAGGGTACAAATGCATGTGTGCCTTCCTATTCAGGCAAATAAAACTCTGGGTGCAAAGAATAGCCAGAAGTTCGTGACTTAAGCCATCAGCCTATGTATATTGCACGAGAGAGGTCCCTGAGGTTCCAGTTTTATCCTCACATATTTGAACTTGAAGTGCCTGTTTGCAGCAGAGTGCACAAAACCCCCTTAATTCATAGTGGGAGGGACCTCAGGAAATCTCTGGTCTGATCCCTGTTGCAGGGACAGACTGAAGGTCATCCAGGTGGGTAAAAGCTGTTTCCAGTTGGATCCTGAAAACCTTCCTAGGTGGAGACAGCATAACATCTCAGGGCAACCTGTCCCACAGCCTGACTCTCCTTCCAGCAGATGTTTTTCTCCTTTGTGTTCAGGTTGAACCTCTCATGATTCAATTTATGCCTGTTCTCTGGTCCTCCCACTGTGATGAGCATGCTTCCTCTTTTTGATGAGTTCCTGCTTGGCTCTGGGGGTGACTCAAATCCCCCATTGCCATTGCCTCTGTGGGCTGAGCAGGCTTGCTCCTGTAGCCTTTCTGCAGAGGTTCTCCAGTCCCCTGTCCAGGCAGCTGTGCCCTGAGCTTGCTTCACTTTACCCAAGACTTCCCTGAACTGGGGGTCCTAAAATGGTACGTGGTATCTAACAAATGCTGAGCAAAGTGAATAATAATGTCCCTTCATCGCTGGCTGAGCTCCTGTTCCTACACTTCAGAAGCTGCCAGCCACGGTGCTGCCATGGCACGGGGCTGGCTTGTGCTCTGCTTGCTGTTTGCCAGGACTCCTGGGTCTTCTCAGCAAGCTACTCCCCAACCAGGCAGACCCTAGCCTCCTCTGAGAGTCTGGGCATTTGTTACAAGCACAGCAGATCATAAACACAGCACAGTTCCTGGATTTGCCCATGTTACATACATCCTGAAGATGAGGTTGCCTTCAGGCACCCTGATGCAGGAGATGGGTTTCTTTGAGCAGTCAGCAACTTGCTGCTGTTTGAAGCACAAGCATGGCTTAATAACAACCAAAAGACCCATTTTAACAGCCCTGAGTGAAATGTTCTGTGCTCAGAATCAATTCTAGTCTAGGGAGTTTTTCTATTCGCCCCTTTTCTCCTCTTGAACAGAATGTCTTTAAGAACACATTTGATAATCCAGGAGATGTCTCTGAGTCTTAAACAGCAGCTACTCAAGGTGATTGCATATTTGCTTCAACATAATAAGACATTCTCCTTTGCATCCACTTGTTACTGACATTGCTTAGAAGGGATGCTGCACGTGCTTCTTTCCTTTTCTCAAAGATAATGTGAATTTCTATCTCTAAGCTAAAAAACAATCTTCCCTCTAACTGCTGAATGCCTGGGCTAGGTGAGGGTTGGCTGCAGAGAAACCATCATCCTTCATGCTTAATTGAAGTAGTGCATTAGACCAAACAAATTTCACTTGAGTAGTTAAAGCTCCATGGATGTCAACGAAGGTTTATCCAAGTGGGGTTTTATTACTTTGTAATTAATTTTATATTGTTTTAATTTAAAAAAAAAAAAAAACAAAACCCCAACATAACAACATACAAGACAGAGAATCATCTTGATGTCTTGGGGCTGGGTTTTTTCTTGTCTTGTTTGTGGTTGATGGGATTTTTTTAAAATACTGGCATGCTGCAGTTGTCCTGCTACATTAGCAATGGGCTCTTCCCATCAGAAGAGCCCCCAATACTGTCATGAGACCAGATAATGAAGCTGATATGCTCAGCTTTGCCCCTGGGTGAATGGGCATGTCTCTAGAGCTAAAGTCTTCTGCGGCATTGGAACCCAGCATTTCATTTCTCTGGTGGGCTGTAGAAGCTCTATAGTCTCACAGAGCACAAATATTTAAATAGCTGAACAAGAGCTTGTTCTCTACTGTCAGTCATCCTGTAGTTTGCCTAGTCTAGCTATAGATTACTTCGTTCTTAGTGACAAATTTAGGCAGTCTAATAAAATCAAAATACGTCTTATCTTTTTGTTTTCAGATCTGTTTAATCTTTGGAATTTTACATGCTCCTACATTTACTTACTACACAGACCCTTTCCTTTCTTTGATTTCACCCCTTAGCTATTTGTATACCATGCTCTTTTCTTTGCTAAAACTATTACTTAATCATGATGTTACCAGCAGTAGTTTGAATGAACAATAGATTTCATAGCTAGAGGTGTGTCCTCCTATAGTTCTGATTTCTTATGGAGACTGAAATTATTCCATGTAAGACATACCTGATATCTTGTTTTAGTTATGCACAATCCAGCTTTCCAGCTGCTAGGAGAGGCAGATTGTGACTAATGTTTAACGTATTTTATAACACCAGGAGATGTAAAATTAGGAATGGGAGGATCTGGCTTTGGTTTTTTTTTCATTCTCTTATATTTTCATTTTAGTCCCAAAGGTGCTATCTGCCTACTTCTAGACAGCGGAGAGGCAATATTCTGACTTCAGGTAAACCTCAGCTTTGAACGCTTTGGAGCTCAAGAAAAATCATGGGGATAGAAACTGAAAGGCAAAACACAATTTGGCAATAAATACAACTGACATGATGGAATTATTTAAACTGAAAATGAAGTCCTAATTATCAGGGACAGCTGATTGAAAGATGTACAAGCTTTTGTTACCACTTTCCTGGACATCTGCAGGAGGAACTCCATCTGCTCCGAGTTTCAGGACTGCATCCAAGGCTGGACTCGCTGCCCATTTGTGCAGCAAGTCAGAAAAGTTGGCCCTGGAGGTTGCTTCTGAGAGCCTGTGCTAGCTGAAGCTAGCCCGCTGGACACAGGCTTAGCACTCAGAGCTGAGCTGCTGAGTACCAGGTGTTTACAACAGCTCTTGCACCTAGCTATAAAGCCTAGCCTAGATGTGGCTGTGGTCCTTCATGCAAAAGACTAGGGCAGAGGTACAGCTGAGCAAACTCACTGTCACAGACAGCAGTCTTCAGGCTGAGCCAAAGCAGGTGGAGGCTCAGGACAAGGCAGGACTTGGCAGTTTCATCACAGAGTGACAACTAACTGGCCTCTGTACAGATGGGGATATCTGGGTTTTGTGCTGTGGGACTGCTGTAAAGACCTGCAAATGTGAATCAAATCGAATGGCTTTATAAGTTAGAGAAAAAGACCAGAAAGGCAGGACTCATGGGTTCCCATGCTGCTCTTCCTGTGTGGTCACGGGCGACTCAATTAACTGCTCAGTGCTTCAGTGCAAGCCATCTGTAACATAAGCATCATGATACTTACCTGCCTCTGAGGGCCATTTGCTTAATTAAATTGCTGTGATCTTCAGGTAAGAGATACTTTAGACAAGTAGTTCAGTGTTCAGTAGAAGTAATGGAGCTCGCTTTGCAATGGCTTTGTCTTGTGCTTCATTGCCGACTCTGATTGAAACTTTCCCCCTGGGCCAGGACTTCATGAGGATTTTCTTTCTAATTCTCTCTCCAGGATTCACAGGTGTTCAATAAGAGTTAAGCTTGGCCTTTCCTGTAGAAAGGGCACTCTCAGGGGATGTTTCTTGGATGTCTCTTTCTCTGTCCAGATGCCTGGCTTTTTTTATAGATTTTCCTTTGTTACTGCAGCTGTAAAACTTGGTCCAAGTCAGCCAGTAAGTTCCAATTGTGCAGCAGGAGGGCAGATGTGGAGACACGTTCACTTGCAAAAGCCAGAGGACCACAGGAGAGACCTATTAGACCTAATAGGACAGACCTATTAGATGGGATGGTGGAGCTGAGACAGCAGTGGGGTTAAAGTGCCTAACTTGGGCACTGTTAGAAAGAAGAGTTGTGATCAAGGCACCTAGATCACTTCAACACTTTGCTTTTATCTGTTCCAGTGTGATGCTATCCTAAGGATGCTTACATACCTTTTGGTATGGGCATGTTCCTGTAAGGAAAGTGTAGTTTATGGATTTTCCTCAGTGCATAAGGCCAAGGAGAGCCTGTCAAAACCAGTTAGCTGATCCCAGGCCTCTTGTGTTGCTCTGCTGCAACTCCCTTGCCATAATTCCTTCCTGCTGACAGGCTGCCTGGCTGGGAAGAGTTTTGTGTGATTTTAGCTGTTCCAGCTTTTGTGCACGCTGCCTTCTGGGACTCCCACAGACTGGAGACGATGATGTGCATTGGCACCCCCTCTTTAAATTAGGCTGGTGAGTGTATTGCAAGTCTGGAAAAGCAGCTGGGGAGTTAGTTGCTTGCTACAAAGAAGAATGGCTGAAGAAAGGGCTTAATGGGGATCAGGGAATCATATCCTCAATGTGAATGCGTGTGAGTACGCGTCACTACATCTGCACCCTTTAGGCAGTGCTCCTGCTGTGGTTTAAGCTTGTTATCAAATCAGCTCAGGAGTTCACACTTCCTCCCTCTCACAGTGACAGTCTGGGTGAAGCCCAGTGAGAAACTCCTCTGAGCTACATTTCTGTTTCTTCGGGTGCTGCTCAGCTGAAGCTGGGAATAAACTGTCTGTAGGGTGTAAATGAAGAGTAACATTGCTTACTGGTGGAGGAATCCTTGGGCACAGGAATTACACTGCAGATGCGAAGTCTGGCTTTTGGTCTTGCAGCTGCAGAGAAAATGAGTAATGAATAGCCAGTTAATTGGAAGCTAAAGTAGCTATTTACTAACAGTATAGTCTTGCTTTTTTTCTGATGTGTAATCCCTGAGAGATCACTCAAAGTCAGCCTCTTTGACCCAACTTGTTTCCAATATTTGTTTGTTTTCCTTTTCCAGCTGAATTTATATGCCATGCTTTTCATTCTGTCTTTTTGTTTCATGCCAGCCTCTTGTATTGTTGATCCTCACTGTTAAACTGCTGCTGTGCATCAGTGGTGGAAAACTGATTCTTTTGCTGAGGCAGTTAAATTCTGCTAATCTTCACCCAAAAATCTAATTGTAAATTTAGAAAATAGGGATGCAAGAAGGACTACTTGGCATAAGGAAGGGTTTACAGGTCTGGGGAAAAGGAGTTTTAAAATTCTTTTGGGGTATGTAAAGTCCGAGTCATGAAAAGAGGTGAATATTTTGGGAATATTACCAATTGAGTGGGGCTGCTTAAATCTGCTTAAACTCTTTGCAGGACTGTGGGGGTTCATTCCTTGAAAGAATAGTGTGGTTAATAATAGAGCTTCTACTGGCTGATTTGCTGACTGGTAGTTTGTACCTGTTCATCTTTTTCATATTAAAATACCCTGTCTTATGAATATGTAGTGTCAGTACTTTCATTTAGAAAATCACACTGGTAAAAAGTGTAGAACAGGAAAGCATTTTTCTGAGAAAATGACATTTTCTCATGTGAGAGATTATAGAAAACAGCATGGTAACACTTTAGTGTTCTGATGATGTAGCTCCTGATGGCCTCTGACTCTCAAAGCTCCCTGAGAGTTAATACAGAGTGTGATTACCAATCAGAAGCCCTGATTGGTTTTTGTGTAGATACAGTATGGCCTATCTTAATTACAGCCAATATAGGTACTGCTTGGGATAGTAGAGCTGGCTGGCATTTCTTTCGTTAATATTAAAATAATCAGCATGATGTGAAAAAGTTGTTTGTGGGTTGTTGTTTTTTTTTCCAAAGGGGTAAAAAAACCTGGGGGAGAAGTAAAATAAAATGTAGCTTTATTGCTGATTGCTTAGAAGCTTCATGCCCAAGTCCAAGCTCTCTGTAGGCAGAAAGTGGGGCCAAGAAGAGCTGCCCAACTTGGTTGCCAGGGTGGAGGCAGGCAGGACTGTCTCCATAGAGAGCCATGAACATACTTAGAAAAAACAAAGTTGTATAGCTGAGGGGAAGAAATCAGGGCATGCATTGGATCTGGTGGAGATGCAGATAATTTTTCCCATAGCAGCTGTTATAATGCTGTGCTGCATATTGGTAGGGAACAAGGTGTTGATAACACACCGGTGTTTTGGCTGCTGGCACACATCAAGGCTCTCTCCAGTGTGCTGCCCCTTCCCGAGTAGGCTGGGGGTGGGCAAGATCTCGGGAGGGGAAGCAGCCAGGACAGCTAACCCAAAGACCTACCATATGAGGTCTGCTCAGCGATAAAACCTAAGAGAAAGGAGAAGGAAGGGGGTCATTTGTTATTTACGATGATTGTTTTCTGGAGCAATCACTGTGTGTACCGAAGCTTTGCTTTCCCGGAAGGTGGCCAGACGTTGCCTGCTGATGGGAAGTAAATAAGAAATCTTTTGGTTTTCCTTTGCTACTCCGTGTAGCCTCTTGCTTTATTTAACTGTCTTTATCTAGAGCAATGATTTTTTTTCCATTTTCATTTTATCCCCTTCCTGTCTGGCTTAGGAGGGGAATAATAGAGCATCCAGACAAGATCAACCCCACCACAGGGCACTCTGCTTTCATCAGGCTCCTTGGATGCCCCGTGTCAGCTTAATGAGGCAGGTATCAGTTTGATTCCTCCCCCTATATAAAAACCCATTTGGATGCAGAAGGGAGAGAAGGAAAAGGATCTGAAAATGACCTATGGAAAACTCATTTTAAGAGTGATTCCACCTGCAAATTCTTCTTACACAAAATTCACAACTAGTTAGTAAATTGCTTCAAATATTTGAAGAACAGTCAATCACAAAAATTGTCTTAGGAAAGGATTTTGTTTTAATGAGGCTCAAAGTACACAATGAGAAATGTTAGAGCAGCTCTTTAACTGCTTAGTATCGGGACACCATGCTAATGAATGCTTCTGGAATGACAGAAGCTCAGCATAAACTGGCATTAATATCATACTCTGTTTATATTGAAGAAGTGACCAGGACTTTAAACAAGGAGCCAGTGTTGTAGATGCTAGACAAGGTTGGTTTATGCTTGGAAGGTACTCATGGTTGCAAGTAAAGCCACAAAAGATGCAAAAGGAAGTGAGTTGGGAGCTAACTTGGGCAGGGTCACCAAGTGGTACTGGGAACATGGCCCTAGCTGTTGAGCCCAAGAAGTCCTGAATGATGCCCCAGGTAAGGGGAAAGGTGAGACAAAGTGTTGAGATGCTCACAAAAATGCTGGAAACCTGACAGCAAAACAAGACAGAGATGGGCTATTTAGAGTAGTTCTAAAAATGGATCCAGGGATGTTTATGGCAGCAATTTCATTGCTTGGAAACACAGACTTTTAATATCTAAGCTTTGTGTAATATATGCAGTTGAATCTCCAGGGAATTAAAGCAGCGAGAATTATTTGGATTGCCTGCATATATTTGTATTACTGTTCAGAAGCGGAATCTCCTTTGGTTTGTGGTGTTTTGATTCATTTCCTGGATTGAAACAGCACATGAGAAATGTTTGAGGCTTTTTAAGGAGCAGGCTTTTATTTGGTAGACCCATTTGCAGTTGGTTATTAAATCCCTTTTCCGTCTTAGAGCTGAGCCTACCTTTGGGACTGCAGACTGGACAGCTGGATTGGCCAGTGCCAGATTGCCCACCAAGTCTGGAAAGATGAAGGGGAAAAAAAAGTTTTCCTTGTAAATGAAACCAGTAACTTGGCAGAAAACTTTCCTGTCTGACTTGCTTGCAATGTCTCTGTCTTGGAAGCAGCAGAAACCGCTTTGTATTAATTTAAATTTGGTTATATTCAGAGCCTTTGGCAGTGTTATTTACATTAGATAAATAACTAGAAGCCACAGAACAGATCTCTCTTCTGCTCAGAGCTGTACCTGGGAGGTTTTTTCCTCCAAATTCAGTAGCCTGTAGATTGTCTAGTTGTGTTAATGTAACTACTGAATTTGGCTTCATGCGGGAATCTTGGTTTGGAAATGGACATCTGAGCTGGGAGCGCTGGGGAGATGTAGCCCCAGTCTGCTCTCCAGGGTGGTGGAGGTTATCTGCAGATAATTTGGTCATTGTGTTTAACGTAATTGCTCTGTGCTGTGAGTGAGATTGCTTTGAGCCTTTGTCTTAGAAGAACTGTGCATTTTTAGTTTGCAAGGAAGGAGGCTAGGAGAGGTCATATCTCTGCTTGTGACACTGTCTGACTCCTTCTCTCTAGACAAACTAGTTTTTCCCATGTGGTAAATTGACTTATTTTCCAGGGCAGTTTAATCAGAGGGTAGTTACCCTGCAAACCAGGGGACTTCTGGCAGTGGGAAGCAGACATTGACTGGTATGTCTGTCCTGAGAAATACTCTTTAGAGCAGAGATTGCCCAGGCTGGCAATCTCTGTGTGGTTCAGTACTGGTTTACCTGTTTGGGTCTGCCTGCAGGCAGGAGTCCTGCACTGCATCCCATGGAGGAAAACAGCACTCAGAGGCTGTTCCCAAGGGTACTGCTTCATATTTGTGTGTGCTGCTGCACGGGCAGTGGGGAGCTTGGAGTGCCCTGGCTGACCTATGTTTCTCAGATGCTGCTGGATCTTTCCCATATTGCTTCTTTCAGCTGCATCCTGACTGAGGAACCCCTTTCAGCTGGTGTCATGATCCTGCAGTGAAGTCTTGGGATGGACTGAATTTGTCTGGATTGGCCAGACCTCAGTCTCATGCATTTCCTAACAGAACTGGGACAGCTGGAGTCTGCCGATCTGCTGTAACTGGAGCAGCTAATTTTATTGTGGGGGGAAAAAAGCCACAGACATGCTCTAGAAACGTGACATAAAGCAGTAGATGTTATTAAAAATCTGGCCTTGCTGTGGACTCCTACTTACTAGGTGGCCCAACACTGTCATGTATCCATCACATAGCTGCCACGTAGGGCCTTGCATACAGGCATGAGAAATTCTCTAAGGGCTTATAGGTATACAGTGGAATGTGGTACTGGGCAAATGTCTGGCCAGCTTTCATTTTCTTTATTGCACCAGCTTCAGAGAGAGGCTAGGATGGCTCATCCTGCCCAAGATGGGAGAAATTAAGTGCTCTGTGCTATTATATATATAGAAAAGTCCTCCTGGAAAACTGAAGTGATGCAGCGTTTTCTAAAGATAAGCTCTTCTGGACACAGTATACAGAACAAAACTTAAGCTTTTTTTTCCCCCCACCTCCTCTGGAGAATATGCTGGCTTCTGAATGGCTCCAGCTGTGATGGAGCTTTATTATAGTGCTCAGAGGACCTTGGTTATAGTTATGTGCGTCTGATGACAGAAGAAAAGCTGGTTTGTTTTGTGCATCAGTTATCTGTTTGTAGGAAAATGCCACAACCCAGCCTTGAGGTATGTTGGGACTCCAAGTGAAGAGCTGCGTTTAGAAACAGAACAGGGTGCTTAGTTACTATGTTTATTATCTTCAGATGAACTTAGCATTCGTAAAAGTGCCCAGCTTGATTAGTCTAGCTCTTCTTAGGGATGGAATTGTACCCCTGGGAGAAGACCACTGCAGGTCACTGTTGATCCTGCAGGATCAGTGTTGGCCCCCATGGCTTCTTGTGTCAGGAGGCATCTTCTTACAGATACCACCACTGACAACATCAGCAGGGTTGGAGGCTCACTGGGAGCCTCTGGAGGTAACCAGTCCCAGAAGCTGTTTGAGTATTCAGTGGCTCATCACATACCTGTAAAGATGACTTTGCAAGGCATGTGGGAAGGAGGAGAGTGGTTTAAGGAAGTGCTGTATTGTATCAGTAGAGCAGGAGCCAGGTTACTTGGCTTGAGACCTCATGCTGCAGGAAGCTCTGGAAGATGACTCTGAAAGATGTCATCATATGGATCAGAATAGAAAAGACTGCACCTGTGTCTCTGTTTAGCCGTGCAAACGTCATATAAGTGCAGACCATCCCTAGCTTAAAGAGCTAGGATTTGGGGTTTTGGTTTGAAAATCTGTCATGTCCCCTTGAGTTCCAATGCTTCCAAATCAAAACCTTGTTCATTCAAACTAAACCTTCAAATCGTTGATCCTAAGCTGCTACAAATCCCACCTCTGATGGGAAGCTGGCTCGGCTCTGGCAGATTTGGCCTTAGTTTTGGATTCTGTTCACATGTATGCAGCATTACCAGCTTGAATTGATGGAATAGCTGAGGTGCAAAGGTTACCATTTCAGCTCTCTTGCAAATCCTATATCCAAAGTGTGCAATGGGGTGCTACAGCAGCATTTGTGGTGGTTGTATTTTTGTTCTGTTTGTGGGTTGTTGTTGTTCTGTTGTTTGTTTGTTTGTTTTTTTAACCTGGAAAGTGCAAGCTATTTCACCAAATGTTGCCAACAAAATTGCTCAGAAAATTAGTCTGGAAATACAGTCTACCAAATGTGGTAGCATCTGCTGGTGCTCTCCTGGACACGTGCACATTTTCTTCAGCTTGCTGCAGGTGAGCTGCTGTAGCCATTTAAAGCGAACCCATTGGTGGCAATAAAACAGGAGCAGTCTGTACAGTGGGAGCACAATCTCTGTGCCTTGGCTCTTTGGGGTGTAAATATTGCTAAACAGAACCAGCAAAAAACATTTTGGAACTGAAGGGATATGTGGCCCGGGTGTGGGTGTGTGTGAGAGAAAGGAATTGCTAAGGGGACATGTGCATGGGGTGATCTGCTGAAGGAAGAGGGAAAGGGCTATTTGGACATGGGGAACAAAAATGGCTAGCAGAATGATCAGACTGGGTGAAATTTCAAAGAAAATAAGGGATCCAGACCTTGAAATTTCTGCAGATTAATAGAGATTGTTCCTAGTGTATTTCAAGGGTTGGCTGCTAGGATTTTAAACTCCTTGGGGGAAAGTCAGATTAGACAGCTGGAACAATTCCTTTAGGTGATGAAAATCCACAGACCAGGCAACCAGTCCCAGCGGGTTTGCATTCAGATGAAATGAAAAATGAAAAGTTGGTGTGGTGTGGGGCAGGCAATGCACCCAGGTTGCCAGAGAGTCCTGAGCAGTCCCTTACTCCCTGGCTCTTCCATTCTACACCTACTCCACCCCACTTCTGAGGCAACTGTTTGAATTCACCACTGTAGCACTGAATGCTCTTTCAAAGCTCTGGCAAAAGAAAAAAAAAAAAGCTTTTGCTATTTAAAAATGAAATAATAACCCTTGCTCAAGCACTGGTTTTCTCAAGGCAGAAGCAGCCTGTCTGTTTAAAAACAGAATGAAACCCCCCCGTTTTTTCTTTTAAAAAATTGAGACCCACTAGCACTGCAGTACAAATCCAGCAGCTTCACAGTAAGAAAGGGCAGCTCAGTGTGAGGTTCTGAATAATGCTAAAATAGAAAATAAGTGAGCTGACAATAGTAAGCCCAGAGGATGCATCGCATGTTGGACTTGGTCTTACTGGAGAAGGACTTAACGTGGGGAAATGTGCAAAAAGGTATTGGTGTGAATTCCAGGAGTGCTGCTCAGTAAATGGTTTTGAATCAGGTCTGACTCACTGCTGCAGCTGTAGGGAACTCAGTGGCGTGATGGAGGGACTCTGACTGAATGTCTGACAAGTAATTTTTAACTGCATTTTGTTCTTTTAGTGCATATGAAATGCACTAACTTCCCAGAAAATAATGTTGTGCTTAATAAAAAGAGGGGAAAAAGCCCTGAACACTTTGAGAAATAAATGCCCTCAAAATCCAAGGTCTTTAAAAAATATTATTACATTTACAAGGATGCCAAAGTGCCCTTTTGAGCTTTGTAGTTCTTGTGCCTTGAGGTCTCTTCTGTGCTTTGCAGTGCTCACCCCTAGCATGGGCTGGTGAGCTGGGCTATGTCCATGTTGTACTGTATGTGATTTTTATCTCCTTCCATCCGTTGTCACACTTTCCACCATCACACAAGGCTAGCCTGGCTATGGCACTTAACTACTATGCTTTATGAAGAGACTGGCATTTTTAAAGTCAGTTACCTCTTTTGCCACAATGCTTATGTCAAGTAATACCAGCAGCTATTTTTCCACAAAGATGTGTAGTTTCAGGAACAAACATCCTTTGAAATACAATCCTCAATGAAGAGAGTTTCAACTTTACAGTTGGTGCTGATGACAAAATGGCTTTCTGCTTGTTCATCAGGAAGTAAGACACAAAAAGAAATTGGTGCTTTCTCAAGGAGCCTGATATTATTGAAATTATTCCTGTCTCCTCATGAGATTTAGATCAGGCCCTCATTAGGTTAAGGGACCCAATGAAACATCGCTGAATCTGCTTCTCGCTTGAAATACAATAGAAAGTTTGTCAAGAAGATGAACCCAACCTCAGCTACTTCCTTACATTTATCATTGGCAATATGTGCTAAGTTCTTAGTGGAAGGTCTCAATTACGTTTGATTACGGTAAGATTTTTTTCAGCTTTAATTAAATATAGATGGAAGTTCTTCCTTAGTAATTATTGGGAGAATTATTTCAGATTGGATACATTTTGTGAGAAATGTTTCTAAGGGATTCAACCTTTGCAGAGAAAGGAGTAATGACACCAAAGTGGGACAAAAAGTAATTTTATCCCTTGATAATAAAAAGTTTTGTTTAATTTTCAGAGTCAAACTTACCGTGTTCTTAGCTGCTGCTGAATTAGGTGTTGCTGAATGAAATATTCACACTAAGCTCTTGGGTTTTAAGAAGCTTCCATGTAAGTCCTGGTGCACAAAAGCCCCCTATTTGAATTTGTTCTTTGCATTGGGATTGTAGTGCAGGGCTTTTCTGGACAAGTGCAGCTTTGCTGTCCTGGACTCTGCAGGCACCAGAGTTAGACCCCTTCTTCTAGGAGTGTGCAGTTCAAAAAGGAAAGGTAATGATGCACCTTCTTTCTCTGTGGAGTTTATGGAGAGTTCTGGATAGCCATAGCTCGATTGCTATGAGGATCCAAGTTGGTGTGAAATCAGGCTAATTGTTTTTATCCTCCCCTGTAGTGGGGATAACACAAAGCCAGTGCTGTTGTTGTTCCTGGAATGTGAAGTGAAATAGAAGTAAAGGGAAAATAGATGGACTGAACTCTGACAGAAAGCCTGTAGCCAAATAGAGAACTGAGGGAAGTTCTCCAGTGTATATAGTCTTTGAGAATATAGTTTTTGTCTTAGTGCATGACTGGCTTCTCTTTCTGTTGTTCTTCTGTCTTCCATTTTTATTGTTTTTCTATCTTTTGCAAGTATTTGTGTGTTGCACCTATTTTAGTAACCCAATGGGAGGTTGTTTTTTCCCTGCCTTTGTGTACTCTGATTGCTTACAGTCCTGTTAAGTAGGTGTGCTGCTGCTTGGCCTTGTGACTCTTATTAAAACTTGGCATAGAACAGTGTTCATCTTTGTGGTAAAGAGCAATTAATGACTCTACACAGCTCCCTAAAAAGCATGAAGTAAATGTAATTGTCCTCATTATGTTGATTACAAAGTTAAAGGTGTATCAAAACTTTCTAGTTTGAGGCAATGAGGCCTTACTGTCGCTCTGTAGAGTTAGGTGCTGAAGTAAAAGTGAACTTTGTAGCAGAACTTTCTTGCTGACATCAGTGGGAATTGGGAATTCTCCTCAAACGTAGCTTGTGCATGTTGACATTTCATTGACTCTTCAGCAATATCAACACTGCAGCAGTATTGTCCAAGGCTGTGAGAAAGGCAAGCTGAGCTCAAATCCAGAAGAACCTGTTTCCTTGTCCTGTACTGGAATCTTGCACTTTCTTGGCCTCAAAAAACCCCTCGTTGATCTTCCAGTGCTGTTGCTGTCAGACCAAACTGTATACTTAAGTTGCTCTCTTCCACTGATGTGCAACTGGTTTTGAGGGATGCTGGCTGAAGTACTAATCTTTCTGGAACAGGGAAACCTGTCAAGTGTAACTGTCAGATACAAATATGCTGCAGTGACTCTGCAAGGCAAAAGTGCTAGCATTTTTTTGTTTAGAAATATTTCATCTAGTGTTTAATATCCCTCTGTATTCAACTGGGATATGTAAGATTTAGCTAGCTGCAGGTTGGATGTGGAGTCTGTTACAGACGCAATGACAAGAGACGTGTGAGAGTGCCCTTCGGAGCTGCTTGTCTTTCTGCATTGAGTGCAATGGGAGGCTGCGCAATGAGTTCAGAGCGGACAGTGAGCACTTAGAGAACTCTCAAATTATCTCGGATGAATTCTGTCTTAAGTAACAAGTACCATCTACTGTGGAAAATGAGTAGTGACTTCTACACTGTGAATGACCCAAGATCTCTTAGAGATTGCATCCACATAGATCTTCCCTGAGGCTGCTGACACAATCCTTAGAGACAGACCATTACCAGTGATTCCATTAGCGGGAATTCTTACGTGATCTTTGTTCCAGAATGTAAAGGGTAGGGGAGACGTCCTCCTTAAAATCTGCAGGTATGATTTCCCTCATGTAGATAACATTTTTCTGTGTGACAGCTTGATCTGGAAACCGAGGATAATGTTTTCAATCTTGCACAAAAAGCTCATGAACACTTAAAAGCCAGTGCAGTCTGTAGACCTATTCTTGCCATATCTCTCTTGACAGGTGAGATGTACTTCCTTTTGGACCAGCTGTTTCAAAGGTTTTTATTCATGTAGTGGATAGCTGAGGAAAATCAACTGTTTGAAAGATAGAAAGAGTTTGACTTTGCTCTTTGATCAGGAAGAAAAAGGGCTATGCAGTTACCATCATATCTAGATCCTTGGAGATATTTCTGTAAGAGTCCAACTTAAATCACGCACTTACGTGAGGAGTTGGAAGAGAGAGGTCATCAAAGATCTACCACCTTACTGAGGCTTTCTGTTTCTACTCTCATTATTGAGGCTGACAGCAGTCCGGAAGAGTTTTACACCTTCAGGCAAGCATAGTACTTTTCCAGCATCCCATAACACTGCTATGTAAAGGTAAATATTAAAGATACAGGAAATAGAGTTGGTCCCTGTTATGAATAAGCAGTTCTGCTCATTTTTTAAAAGCAAATCCATGCTTGAGCTGACCTGTGATAGACTTGGCTTGATACTGAATCAAAAAAATCCTCTCTGCTAAAAAATTTGAGCTGTCACAAGTGCCAAACTTCAAAAGAAGCACAAACTTGCTATGCTAACCTTGGTGTTTACTCTTAGTACATGGTTACCTAGGAAAAATGTGCCCCAGGTCAAGTAATTTTTAATGAGGTACTAATTACAGACAAGAGTTTATTTTTTTTCTAAATAGAAGATTTTATCTGAAGCATGCATCTGTCTATTTGTAAACAAATACCTTATGACAGCTTTCTAAATTATTTATTTATTTATTTTAAGGAACCCAAACCCAGTCTTTGCTTCCTGAAATAAAAATACTGTGCCTGCTAGTCAATATTTACGTGATAAATTAAACCTAGTAGTGGGTCAAAAGCCATCCCTCTGGACTGGTAAATATTTCAAGTCCAGGTTCTTTTATTGCTAGAGAGTAATTGGAAGGCATCTACAGTAGTGTAGCACAGTGTCATAGATGTATTGGAATGAGACATACAGGTAAAGTACACCCTTATGCTGAGCTGTAGTTACATCCACAGGGAGTTTCTTACTTTAGCTATATTGATTTATAAACAGAATTATAATGAGATATGACATGAGTAGGGGACACCTTGGAGTTGTATTTATGTAGCCAAGGGTATGGAGACATATTACAGGACACACCTGCCCAGTCAAAAGAACTCAGACTCTGATTAATTTATATGAATTGCATGGTAACAATTTTCAGGTGAAGGACGCATGGACACTCAGCGAGTGCATTGCAAACGATCTGAAAAAGCTGATCTGCTCAAGTTGTGGAAAAGGTGCATGGTGATCACCTTGGGGGGAAGGTACATGACAAGCATTTTGTCTAGAAATACTTGATGTGCCAACCGAGTGCTCCTGTCTCCGGTCTTGCTCTGTCTGCTTAGTTCCAAAGCAGAGAGATAAGTACTATGGAAGAGCTTTCAGCAGCGGCAGGGGAACCATTTAAAGCAAAGCAATATCTTTTTCCCTGCCTGTCAACCTCAATTCACTTTGAGTACCTGGGAGAGCAAATTAAATTCACTGTCGATAAAGTCTCCTTCTGTAGCAAGGGTCGAGAAGGGTTTTGGGGACTTCATATGCACGTTTGTTTTAATTGCCAAAATGTCTTCTGTACAAATCTTTTTGTGTGAGGTGAGGAAAAGGTGAATCAGGTGGTCATGTCCATGTGAATCGAGGTTCCCAATGTTGTAGCTCTTAGTGTCACAACCAAAAGCTTAGTGAAAAACCCCTCGGAACTGGTGGGCCATTTCAACTCAAAGAATTTTCTGAACTTTCAGAATTTTATCAGATCTGCTGGAAGACTGGTATCTTTCTCCTGGTCCTAGTGAAACATAATAATGGCAAAACAATTATGATCGCAAACATATATGTCTTTTCACCTGAGGACTGAAACCTGTCAATTTTCATGTTCTTCTCTGACCAGGAATAGCACTGCTAGGCCACCAGGATTGAGCTCAGAGTAACTGTTTTGTTTAAGAGAGTCTCCTGAATGTGCAGAAAACATCTTGGGAAAAGAGACATTGTTTTGGGAATTTGTAGCTGTCCTCTTTTAAGGTATCATCAAAACAGGAATGTCTACATTTGTCATTTCCTATTGAAATAGCTCACATTGCTCATGGGTTTGTTTTTTAAAGTATGTTTTAATGGACTTCTCTAAGTGTCTCTGCTTCCAACTCAAATATGGCTCCAAACCTTGTTTACTGGTGTGACAGTAAGCTGACAGGCCAAAAGGAAACAAAGGCATGGATTATGTCAGGGATACTTCATGGCATATGATGTTGGGGGTGAGGAGGAAATATATCCTTAATACATTTAATATTTTCACTGATTAGTTTTGTTGGTCTCAGAGGCAGGTAGCAGCATAAAGGAACTGCTGTATATTAAAATGCCTGTAGCAGTATTGCACTTTTTTAGTAGTACTGAGGCACAGCTTTTGCTTTGTAGACTGGATTACGATGTCTCTTATAAACATCACTGTGCCAGGTGGAGAAATGCTAGGGGAGAATGCCTTTCCTTTCTGGTTTAGAACTTTGTAGCTGCAATTTACTTTTCAAAAGCAAAGCCTGGAAGCACAGAAGGAAATATCTTGAAGCTATGTGACTTTCAGGAGGTATGAACACCCGCCCTATGCAAGCCTAGTCTTTTTCAGGCCTTATAAGGAAGGTAGCCAGGATCACTGAAGACTTCTGAATCTTGAACGATGTGAATGTGACTTCTGTGTTACTGAGGATTTCAGGTTACTACTCCAGTGCTTGTTTTTTGGTTTTGTTTTTGAGTTGGTGGGTTTTTTTGTTTGGTTGTTTTTTAAAGAAAGAAGAAAAAAAAACAAGCCACGAGGTGAAACAAATCAAACAGTCCTGCTCATCTGAATCGAGGCCATAATGCTAACTACAGTTTAAAAGGTACTCTCTTCTTGGAACTTAGGGTCTGAATTCTTACCAGCTAGCAGCACTATCTTTTGGTGACTCTAATATAAAGCAGTACCGCTATTATAAATAAAGCAATACCACTAGATCTTCTGAGATTCCAAGTGTTTGACCCAGTAGAGTTGAGAAAGGAAGGTATAATGTGTCACGTACAAGGAATTGAATCAAAGTTCTTTGTATTCAGAATTTCCAGCCAGAATCAGATAGGTTTTCAGAAAAGTATCAGATCCAGTGTATATATTAGGAGAGGCAAGCTACAATATATCATCTTCTTACACTGAGATCTGGCTAACAGGATCTCAGTATCTGTGTTTTCTTTCCAATCATCTTGGACTTTCCCTGTTGTGTTTTGGTTTTTTGTTTTTTTTTTTTTTTCAACTGACAGTTCTGTCTTCGAATTCTGTAATTACTGTCTATCATTTTAAGTGATGGGCTAAGGGCCAGTATCTAAGGTCAGGGCCATGAACATCTGACTTCCCTTGAGAGTAGAAGTGGTTGAGTAGGAAGAATATTGATTCACAGAGTAGATCAACCAAAAAGAAGGAAATATTTCAAATGCTTTTGACCTAACAGCATCCAACCATCTCTACTTCAGGCAAGTTAATGAAGAGGTAAATCGTATCTTTTATGAATCATGCATCAAAATACAAATTGAGAAACTTTGAAAAAGCAGCCCAGAGGATAGCTGCAGAAAGCTGAGAAGTGTATCTTTAGCCGGGGATTAGACTAGCTTTATAGAAAAATGCAGAAATGAGCGAATTTGACTTCTAAAATTTTACTCCTAATTAAGCGTGGAAACTGATTCACCTCTGTGGCTACTTTAGTAGATTCGCATCTTACATGGGAGCACGTAAGCAAAAACAGAATTCACTGTTTTAGCTAAAAATGTATGGTCAAATTCACATAAAGGAAAAAGCTGTAACTTATTATTCCCTCCAAGGGTATCTTTTAATTTCAAAAAGAGTCATAGTTCATTTCCAGTTATTTCTTCCTCCTTTCCTCATGTGTAACCCTGAGCAGTTGATGTTATCAGTCAATGTTGAAAAGTGTAGGTAAAGTATTAAAAAATCCCTAAACTACCCAAAAAACACTACAGGTGATTAAAAAAAGAGCACCCTCTCCTTCTGCCTGAAAAACAAAAACGGTTCCATCACACCACTCGTGACTGGCATTTAAGACGGTCCTGAGTGAGTTCAAGTGCCCATCTCCCATCTGGTGGAAATTCTAGTCTGGCGTTTGCTGGTATTTGATTACCTGAAACCCTTAAATTCTGTGTTTGTCCCCCTGGTCTTGAATGAATGATGTGGAAATGTCAAAGCAGCTTTTTTTGTATGAAGAACAGTAATAGGGAAAGAAGCAAAATAGTGATCCAAAAAGACCTTTAGATGTCTTGGCAGAGTTAACCTTCTTGGCAAATCTAGCTACAAATAACAGAAACAGCCTGCCCATGCAAGAAATGTCCTAATCTTCTGAGTTATCCACTCTGATACTTTTATTCTTGAACATGAATAATTTATGCTCAGGAAGTTGGTTCCACTGTGACAGACAAACAGTTGTTGAGAAAGCTCAGTATTGGTCCTTTCAGAGGTATCTGAGCACTTCCTGTTGCCATTTTAGAGAAGAAATAGATGGAAAATGGAGAAAAGCTCAGCTTTTTAAGGGCGTCTAACAGAAATGCTCCTACTTTCTTTGTTTTATTTCTTTTCTAAACTCTGTTTGGAAGCTTATGAAATGCTGCTGAGTAGCAGAACGCTATTGCTGTCCACACAGTCATCTCAAGATTGATGAGCAAAAAAGCGTTAGTCTGGAAGGGTTAGAAATAAATACTGATCTTGGTTTTTGCATAAACTGAGTGGTTTTATCTTTTTTTTTTTTTTTTTTACTTTTAGTGCCTTTTTAACTCCTGTTGTCTGTCCTCTCTTCCTCACGTTTGTAGCACACCAAGTTTTAATGAGCTCTAGGGTGGAGCAGACAAAAGGGTCCAAGGCCAAACCTTATTCTTCAGCTTGGGTGGAAAAGGGAATAATTAAATGTTGAAGAGGTGATGCAGTCAGGTGCCTTGGAAATGAGGGCAGAAGGATAATGAACAAAGTGAGGGCAGTTTTAATAAACCTCTCTAGGAGAAGCTCCTGACTGCCAAATGGGGCATGGCATGGCTGTGCTTTTATACAGCACTGACTGAGGGGAATATGCAAAACATTTTGAGCAAGGATGCACCCAGTTTTCTTTGTCTGCTCAGGCTGGATGTTGGATAGAAGGAAAGTGAAGCCATGCCCTAAAAGACAATGTATATAATATTTGTTTTCTGTCTCATAGAGGTGGATGAGTTAGAGGGTTTTGTACTCTTTTGCTCATGCTCCTGGTGGATGAGTGTGAAAAATAAGTATTTTATTTTTTTTTATAAAATATATATATAAAAATAAATTATTTATTTATATATATATAAATTTTTTATAAAATATATATATAAAAGAGACTTTGCATGTCTCTTGTTATTTGGTCAGGCAGAACAGAGAGAAGCTAAGCCATGATTAGGATGAGATTTTCTGTAGCTATGTGTGTAGAAAAAACCTGAAGTTGGCTATGACACAAAAATTCTTACAGATAACATTTCTGATGATGTCAGATGTGGGGTACAAGTCAATAGCTCAAAGGCAGGGCTGCCATTCAGAGCCTAGACAGACTGGAGTGGGCCAACAGCAAACTGATGAAATTGAGTGAGGGCAAATGTGAAGTCCTGAGCCCAGGATGGAGTAAAACCCTGCAGTAATATGGGCTGAGGACAGACTGGCTGGGGACCAGGTTGGCTGGAAAGGACCCCAGGGTTCCTGGTAGATAGTGAGCTGAATGTAAGACACACATGTGCTGTGGTAACAAGGATAGCTATGAGCATCCTGGGCTGTGTTAACAGGAGCACAGCCAGCAGACCCAGGAAAGTGGATATCCTCCTCTGTTCAGAAATCAGACACTGAATTTGATCAAGGTTTTCAGAAGGGAAGACCTAGGGGAAAAAAATGCTCATAAGTGATGTGTTTTTACACATTCAGCCTTGGCCAGTGTAAAGGGTCGCTTCTGTTACCTAGCAATTTGGTAGAAGAAATGAAGATGAAAAATGGGTGCAAGACTGGGTACTACTGGCAAATCCCACCCTAGATCACTAGAATGAAGGATAATCTGCTGGCTGGGCTGCAGAAGGGAAAGAGAAGGAGCTGCTATTGGAGGGATCAGGCTCTTGAATTAAGGGAATCAATCACTGTTTGGTAACTGGCCATGGTAGACACATGGGAGTGTGACAGCTGTGACGCCGCTGCATGTGGGCCTCTGTTGGAGACAGTTCCATGCTTTTGTGTCAAAAGTATGAGTTTCAAGCAATCAGAATTTAAGTGCAAAGGCATTTCTAATTGACAGAAATGTGTGTAGGGAGTCAAAAGTGCCCTAGAGCAAAGCTGGCACTGTGGAGTCCTTTCTGGTGGTTTTAGAACCATGCATATTAACTGAGCCAGCCTGAGGATGTGGTGAGGTTGGGGAAATATCTGGCTTGGTGGAGGCAGGTTCAACTTCAGATCTATCACCTCTGCTCATGTGATGAGCACTGGCCTATCTTTGATTGTACATCACAACGACAGCAAAGGTTTTACTTGTGTTTCTGGACATCAGGTTTGTGAGTGCTGTAATCCAACCTGCCCTTAGAAGAAAGATACAAGGAGATTTTTGTTCTAAAACTAAATAGCTTTGTTTCACCAAGAGCACATCACAAAGGAAAAAGTTCCTTTTTAGTCTCTCTTCAAGGATACCAAATATGGAGTGACTTTCTTAGAGATTCTGCAGCGCTGCCACTCTGTCATCTTGCTACACTCCCTATCTTCATCACCAACATCTGATGTGCAAATGTGGAATGCAAGGTTTGTGTTGTGATGACTGTTTGTTGGCTCTCTTTATTTTTTTTTTTCTTCTCTTCCCTGCTTTGGGAAGATTTGCAGAGCTGCCCCACGAAAAGAAGTAGGTCAGATAACTTCTGGTCATACATCTCATGGAGGTGCCTGAGCAAATGGAAAAGGAGTTGAAAATTAGCCCAAGCTGCTTCTTGGGACTGTTTTGATTTGAGGTTTATCTGGACTCTGCTAACTCCTCACAATGTGTTTGAGGGAGGATGCTTGGCAGAGAGGACAGAATCATATATCTACTTGATTAGGCTTATCTCTCTCTAGGGAAGTGAAAGGGAGAGCTTTAAGGGAGATCCCCAGCTGCTGGAAAACTTGAAGGGTTTAAGACATGCTAGTCTTCACGACCAACCAAAGGACCAGTGTGGCTAGCTCTTGCTAACTAGTAATTTCTGACTCTCTGGTATGAAAAAGATCAGGTTATAGGTAAATCTCTATTATAGCTTTTGTTGTGACTAAAATTAGGTAAAATCCATCTCCCTAGATCCAAAGGAGGATGATGTAACAACCCAATTTGCCTCATCATACCCTGTCAGCATGAGTGTTAAAAGTGAAACTAGCCAAAGCCCTTATGACACAGGTCATAAAATATCTAATCTATAGCAACAGAGAGCAATTCTGAAAGGACTAGCAATAGGTAAGGAAGCAAAAGTTCTGAAAAGAATCTAGAAAACTGCTGACATCAATGTGTTACAGACACAAGTCTGGTACGAGCAGAGCTGTACAGCTCTCAAGACATGCTTGCTGCACTGCCCAGCTGAGGTACCTTGAGGTAATATGCCCTTTCTAGCATGTGGCTGAAATTACAGTAATTATTCCTGCTTCTTGAAAGGGATAATTAGTTCGAGACTAGGCTCGTGCAGAAGGGTTGCCTACCTTCCACAGTCTGTTACCTTTGTTTCACCTGAGGCTGTTTGGTCATACTGGCTAATTCGAGTGGAGTGGGTTCATCTACCTCTGTATCATTGTGCGTTGCCCATAGCAATTGCCAGTGTTCAGGAAAAGAACAAACAACAACATGTAATTAGCTTCATTTTTCTGTAGATTATGATTGCACTAGCTGCTGTTTTAAGGGCAGTCTCTTGGATCTTGCCTCTTTAAATTCAGGATAGACAGCTCACCGCATCTTTAGTGGGAGATGTTTTGTCTTTGCCAGTTACTTCTCAGCTAGAAATAGTTTCCAGCAAGCAGTTACCTTTGCTCACGTTGTGTATTATTATTTCTTTTAAGCTATCTTTTTCTGATAATGGCCTGATTCTACATATAGGTGTATGGTTTCCTGGGAAAAGCAAAAATTGTATTTCCCATTTAGGCAGTTAAATTAGGAACAAGTTTAACAGTATGGTGAGGTAAGCATTGGAACAAAGTTATCTGGGGGATATGGTAGATTCACAATCTCACAAAGCCTTCATCAAGATTGGTCCTTCTCTGCAAGAGATTTTCCAGCCCAAAGGAGCTTGTTGGCTTTAATTCGAGAGTCTGAAGGATGTTCTTTGATCTGTCTTACAGAAAAAGGCAGATACCGCCATTACAGGAACCTTAAAGGTTGTGGGTCTGATTAAATTGCAATGGTTCAGTAGACAGTGACAATCTTTTTCCTGTGTGTCCAGTGCTGGTATAACTGAGAGCTTGGCTAAGGGGCTGTGGAGGTTTCTGGAACAATCAGATCTTACCTAAATAATGAAATCATGTTAGATGAGACCTAAAACTTTTACATGTGTTTTTCCCATTTTTCTTCCTCTTTGGCTTCTCAGAATCTAAAGGGCTATGCTTTTTCTTTTCCATCTGTGTTAGGTGATCTGTTCCTCCTGGGTAACTCCTCTCTGAGTCTGCTTCCCTTGTCTACATCCTTACCATGTCATGATGTTGCATTTTTGACAATGCAAGTCACTGGAGGCAGAAAGGTGTGACTTTGGGAAGGATGAGGCAGGTTAGAGAAAGAAATGGGGGAGGAGGGGAGACAAAGACATGGAAAAGAACATGAAGCTTCAAAATAATATGGTTTCTGCTTTCAGATTTTGTATGTACTTGAACCAGATGTTTAATGATTTTTTTTTTTTGGTAGCATGAGACTCAGTGATTCTGAAGGGGAATAAGGACACAGTTTGGAGCTGAGTTGATGGCCTTTGAGCTCTAGGGCTGATAAGTTGTATCCCAGTTGTTTTATCACCTGTTTCTATATATTTTTTTTTAATTCCTTAAAGCCTTACCACATGTTTTAAATGACTGAAAAATCAGTTCTTTGGGCTGATGTTTTCCTGTAGTTTCTAATTGCAAATATTAACCATAAGGTAAAAATGTATTGCACAAAGCATTTAAAAAAAATCTGAAAAACCGATTTCTTATGTATAGCTTAATTAAGATAAGAGTAGATATTTTCATGAATGCGAATAGTGAGGCGCTTAGTGCTTTGGAAAAGATATGACAATTTAAAACTCTTAAATTTCTCCTCTTAAAACATATGGAGTTGTAGAAAAGTAGAGCTAGAAGAGATCACGAGAGATCATGTAGCTCATCTTTGCCCTGTGGCAAGAACAACTCAACCTGAACTGTTTCTGACAGAAGTGCATCCAGCCTCGTCTTCAAGATGTCCAGGCTACTGAGAATAGACATTCCACAGAAAGTCTCAATAGCCTGTTCTCATGCTTCGTTGCTGTTGCTGGAAGGATGTTTCTCTTAATATCTAGCTTGCATTTTCCTTGTAGTATTACACATTGATTCCTGTCATGCCCACCACAAACCTGGAAAACAGTTTGTTCCCTCTTGAAACAGCTCTGCTCAATCCTGTCCTAGACAGGATTAGGATGCTTTTAAACACATTAAAAACCTTTTTATTTTTTTTGGTAAGGCCTTCATTCACAAGCTTAAAAAGAGGTAGTGTGGGAGAAGAAAGAAAAATGTGAAGAAATGAGCTGGCTCGTATAGCTCATCAAAGCCAAAAGCAGAGACCAGCCCTCCTGACTCTAGACTTGTTTCCTTGCCTGTTACACAAGCCTGTATTCCTTACCTAAAAACTGCTGAGGAACATGAGGGACACTTGTCATTTAAAGCAACGTATTTTAGGGACAGTGTGTTGGTCAGTTTTGAGTCCAGGTCCTGGCTGTTCTGTGCAAGTCAGATTGCATGAGATTTGAGCAAGCACCGTTTGCTGCACTCACTTTGATAGATGGGTATGGAAGGAGGCACGTAGCCTATATATGGTGAAGAAAAGTACTGAAAAGAGATGCTGCTAAAAACCTAAAAGCTGTCTCTGAAATCCCATCATTTTTTATTGCATAATTAAGCACTATTGCTGACACATCCTCCCTTATGATTCCCTTTAAGTTGGAGCATCTGGCCGGGTGTTGCACAAGAGCCCAGTTTTCTTCTCCCTATACAACAGAGTTTTGATTAATTAATCATTGCTTCTGTTTGAATAATACATTAAAGATACACTTGAATGTTCTAGGAAAAAAAAGTAAAATAAAAAAAATTCCACACAAAAAGAAATGCTGCTCTGACTTGTGAAAGGATGTGCTCTTCAAACAGCAAGAGAGTTGCAAAGGTAAATGTTCCACTGGTCAGCTTGTATTTCTCTGCCTTCATGTTTATCTTTGTGCATTTGACTTAGTGACAGTCACTTGCATCAGCAGGCTGCTAAGTCACAAAAAATAGGAATGTTAATACAATAAGATTAAGAAATGGTAAAGTTATGATAAATTTTTTTTGAGTCACATTTTGCTCTATTTTTAAAAATTGAAGAAATTATCAATCTTGCATATTATTTGCTGCTGTCTGTGATTATTTGTGGCTCACAATACCTGCTTCACGATGGTATGACCACAAGAGGTTGGGTAATTGTTCTAAAAATGCTGAACCTGCTGCTTTACAACAGCTACTACTGGTCCCTGTGTTTTGTGTAGGGACCTTAGTTCTACCCTGTCCATATCCTTCGCAGTCTGGAAGTGACAACACAATGCAGCTGAAAGGACAGAGCAAAATTGCTTTGTATCTAAAGGCCAGCCTTTTCTGGTGTATTGCTCTTTTCCCAGTACCATGGTCAGGATTTTCCAAGGAGGATATCACCCTGCAGTTGCTGGTGCAGCCTTTAATGTTGTAGGTGTTCGGTTCCTGAAAATCTGGATGTTACCTCCGGCTGGGACACTTCCTAAATGCTCAGGGTTGGCTTAAGTGATCGGCCAAAGTTTTCCTTTAGATAATTTGAGCATTCTGGAGTTGCTCAGTGCTTTCTGTAGAAAGGCAGAGAAGCAGTGTGTTGATGTTGGATCTGGCTTGTTCTATGTATCTGGTAAATATGTCTAGTTCTGTCATGTTCATGTGTTTTAAAGATGTCTTAGTAACATCAATGCCAGAAGAGATACCAGGATGCTGAGTGCTGAAATGAAAGCTAGTGCCTGGGTAATTTAATTGCTGAAGAGTTGGGGTGGGGGAAGAGCTCACTTATGGACGCCTGGCTGTGCAAAGCTGAGGAGACCTCTGTACCTAATCTTGAGAGACTAAGTGCTCCTTCCTCCCTAAAGGAAGGACTGTAGGGAAATCAGGGCCCGATGGAAAACTGTTCCTGTTTGAGTGGTGACAGCAGCAAGGTACAGGATAGAATTGCAGGCTCCAGTTTGGATCTGCCTTCCCAGGTGACTGGGCAGGAGAGCTTTCCAGTTTTTAGCATAGACCCATTCCTGTCGTCAGATGTGACAGTCGTCCAAAAGCCCCTACTCTAAAAGGCAACAAAGTCAAGCTCAAGGATTGCTGTGATCTCACTAGATGGAGAGGAGGCTCTGCTGCATTTTATCCGAAGAGGCTCTTGGAATAACTTTTCCTCCCCCTTCCCCTTTTTAATCCATTTTCAAGCCTAGCAATGCCTCATGTTTACCCAGCAGGCCCACGTGAAAAGGTCAGTTTTATTTCTTTGACCTTTTTCAGCTCAGTAAACATTGGCAGCTGGAGGTCCTTGCTGTAGATATGTCAGCTGCAATGAAATGGTGTTGCAGGTAATGGCATGCATACAGAGCATCTCCGACTTCTGATGTTGTTTGCCCATCAACACAGTACTCATCCCAAAAATTTACCTGCTGCAAAAGCATTGAGACCAATTTGCTTTCAGGAAACTTGTGGGTGGGTTTTATTTCCCTTTCCTTTTGGCACTGTGTGGGCTTTTTCCCTTTTTGAGTTAAGATCTTCGATACTCATATTCTTAAACTTAAAGGTGTGCTGCTTGTCACTAGTGCAAAGCCTTGGGTTTTATTACTGAAGTTAGTCTAATTTCTTAGGAAACTTTACCTGACAATTAATATTTTCCTTGCTTAATTCTTTCTTAACCTTTTCTCTGAACTAAGAGATCATGTCTGGGACCTGCACAGACTAATGTTTTGGTGACAGGAAAGAGAAAAAGAACAAGGTACCAACTGAGACTTGGATTGAGACTTTATAACCAGCATCATCCAGAATCAATATTTGAAATGAAAGCTGCTGCTGTGGAAGTAGAGGCAGTGTGAGCACCATTGGTAGTGGAGTTTTGTCCTGTTTTAGTTTTAGAAGTTAGGCTCTAGCGTCTCTGATCCCTCTTTGAATCACCTTTCTAAGACAGAAGTTAAATTAGTCTCCACATCTCCGATGTCGAGCTTAATCCATAGCCATGTATTACCATCAGGCACTGCTCCAAAGCCTGTAGTCCCACCAGCAGGAATGCATATGGGTACTGATGAAACGCAAGTTGTCATGTAGTGTTCAAATTGTGAGCACTTCCAGGTGGAGTGATAGCTACACAATTCCCATTAGACAAGTGATGTTTTTCTACCCACCCTGTGCGAAACTGAACCTCATTTACTGCCTTTGATTTCTGATGAACATGAATATCTTTACTGGCTGAATTTGTATCCAGTGAGCAATCTGTAGAGTGTTTTTCATCTTTCACAATGTAGTGAAGAATTTGTTTTGATAATTTTTGATAAAATTCTGACAAATTTTATAGCTAAGTGAGTACCATACACAGGAGTGTGTGTCTCTGGGTGAAAATCCCTGCTCTGTATCAAGTTAATGATCTGATACTAAACTTTCAAAAAGCACAATAACCGTAAAAGTAATTTCTGGGTAATCACAGGATCACTCCTGGGTACTGCAAGTCCTCCTGTCCCTTGTTAATACCTCATTTTGATTGTTGCATTTTTAATATTTGGATTAAGACAGTGATGTGCTCTGATCATTTCTGTTGAATGCGTGAACATCTGGTTTTTGTTGTGGTTTAGTGTTGTCTGCTGTTGGCTGGGGATGAAAGAAGAGATCAAATGGTTTGAAGTTGCCTTTTTTTTTGTTTTTCAAAGTTGCCTTTGTTCATAGTCTACAACTCAGGAACTGAGCAGCAATTCTAATTGTGACTGACCAGCAGTGATGGGAAGGAGGAAAATGTGAGTGATGGTACGTAAAGCTCTGCTAGCTCAGCAGTGAGAGGAAAAAATATCTCACAATTGCTCCTTAAAATTGTCCATGCTTTACCTAATGGAGAGATGAGGTTGCAAAAAGAAGGTACTTCATTATGCACTGAGCAATCTGAATATGCTGCTTGCAGATTAGAGACTTGCTGCTTGCCCAGAAACTGAAAAGTATTTGGCATCGGCAGCCTGGTGACCTGAGAGTGAGGACATGGGTTCTTTGACCTGTGCCAGCTTAAGTGGTAAAAAGTGAAACCCCTGTGCTTATGGATTATAGAAACCTGAACAAAAGCCAACATCCTTTTAACAAGTCACAGTTTGTGGGCTTCCTCCCTTGTCCCTCCTCTCTTCTTTGAATATTTTGGAATTTCATATAGTAACTTGATGGTTATTACCTTGTGCTATTAAACAATAATGTTCAAGGAAAGGCCATTCCACCCTGTGTATATAATGATATATGTTTGAAGATGAATAGCTGGCAAGCATCAGTGTCTAGGGAGAACTTGGAAAGCTCAGGGTACAGAAGTGGGTGATTAAATCATCTGAAAGTACCTACAATTGATTGCTTGCTCTGCGAGTGAAGTACTGCAAGCCTGACAAATATTGCTTCATGCAATGTGTAGTATGCAGCTGGATAAAAGTTTCTTTAAAAACTTCCCACATCTCTCACTTCTTGGATGGACTGTGCTCTGGAGAATGGAGAGATCGGTCTCTGCTACACTTGCTCTGAACAAACTCCCTTTTAAATAATTAAATTAAACACCTCTTCTGTGGTTAAAGTTAGGCAAGAAAAATCTGTCCCACAGTAAAAAACTAGTGCCTAAGCTCCTGCTGGGCAGAGCGGGGATGATTTAACTTCCAAAGGATGGGCCAGAAAACATCTTAAAGGTTTTTTGTAAGAATGGATGATTTTTCTAAGAGTGCGTCTCCTACGATTGTCCAGAGAAAGTGTTAGGATGACCAATTTAAATTCCTGAAGTTTAGCTCTGTTTCCAAGAGGTGAAGCCTACTCTTAGGGGAGTAACAACCTTCCCCCAACATGTAACAAGTTAACTTAAAAACTAGTCTGATGGAGAGGAGGTAAGTACACTATCTCCCCAAGTCTCGAAGATGGGGGTTTGGTGCCAGAACCCTGCAAAATGCAGTGTTGCACACTCAATCTGCCGATCACTCCTCATCAAGGATGTAGATTCTTTGGTCTGTTTGCTAAAAGTCACACTGGTCCCGGGTTTTTTTCTTCTTATGCTTAGGAAGATTGACTTAACGTTGTATAATGTGTGCCTCAGCTGACTTAGGAAATTCTAAGATGATCTTCAATCTAGGTGTTCACAAAACCCCTCTTTCCACTCCACATGTATCATTGCACTGTGCGCTGCTGGAATGACATAGTGTAGTGCTGCTGCTGCAAAGAGAGACATGAGTCCCAGTACAATGAGCAGAGCGCCAGAGGCATGAGTGAGATACACATGCTGCTGATGTTACGTAGGGATGAATTTGGTCTGCCTAGGCCCTGATAAAACAATGGGATGCGTTTGCAGAGGCAAATAGCAATTACCTCAATGAAAATACGGCCAGGGCATCGGGATTAACATGAATGAAAAAAATGCAGTGGGATGATTTTTAATGATTCTTGGGGTTAGGACCTTGGCTTTACATCTGATCTGAAAAGTAATGGGTCCCGAAGCTGAACAGCACAAGATGGCTTGGGTCATATTAGATGACTTGTTTTGTATTAGATGAAAAAAAATGTTGCCTTGTTGTTTTGTATTCTGCTGGCTGTCCCTATGCTGCTCCATCTGTACCTTCTTTGGCATATTCTAGTCCCAGCTGGGAGCATGACATATATGATGCCTTTGCTCTGTCCTGAGCTCGCAGCTATGCCATGTTCTTATGGCAGTGTTCCTTAGGGGGCTGTTTCTAAATACTATAACACTGCCAAAACTGCTCATGCTTGGACTTGCAGCTGTGAAATTCATTAGCCTTGGTCTGTCCATGCTTGCTGGCTGTGGAGAAACTTCTACTGAGTTTATTCCCACTGCCCACATGCTACAGAGCTGTTGTTGCTCTGTCCTGGGATCCTGGTAGTGCAAGTTTTCAACCCTCTGTGGGCAAACCCAAACTTGCAAAGCAACTTTTAATTTTTTTTCCACACAGGGAAGTTCCCACTTAATATCTCTAAGTAGGCAATGTGTAGAGGAGCCTCAGCTGCTCTAAGCCTTGGACTGCAAAGCTCCTCTTATTGAAGGGTTCCTTGGACTTGATCAATTCATTTACAACCTCTGTAAGCATGAATAGAAGTGTTGCTCACCTGATTAGCCTGTTTTATAGCATTTCTAAAGCCTTGATGAAACTGGTCAATGCAATAAATGCATAATGAGCACTGAGTCTCTTTCCTTGGCAAATAAATAAATAAAGCATCGCACAAATTTTAGGTAATACTTTCAATCAATCAGCATAAATCCTTCTTTGACTGCAGAAATGAAGCCCAAGATGATAAAATGCAGTGTCTTTGGATGTGCTACTCTGATTATTTCTTTTTCTGCACAGTAATAAGGACAAACAGAAATCACTTTGTTTCCTCTTCCAGTTTAAATAGTAGTTTCACATCCTCTTCTAGTCTGTAATACTTGCAGCATTGCTGTTTTAATATTTTAAAGGCATGTGGCCTGCTGGTACTGAGTTTATTGTACTATCACTTTCACAAGGTACAATCAGTGATGGATAGGTCGAGACTCTGAAAGGAAGCCTTTTATTTGCTTGTGGTCCTGTTGTCATTCTTTAACTCTCCCGCCCCCACAGTCGCTTACATAAGTGATTTTGTTGCTACTAGCAGGCTTGTTCTTGAAAAACATATTTAGAGGAATAATAGACCAAAGTGTCATGACAGCAGAGGATGCTGTCTTGATAACTGCTGTAGGAAAATATTTGAGAGAATGCTGGATAACATCGCTGAAGGATGAAGAAGACACCTTAATGTTTATCATCTCTCCAATGGCTACTTAGCATGGCTAGGAAAGACCATTAAGGTGCAGGTAATCTGGAAGCAATAAAGGATTCTCAGCATGGTTCATGATAGGGGATCCATGTTATCTCCTGTTCCTTGTATTGACCTTCCCTGGTTGTTGCTCCTTGTATTTTGTTCTTTCATAGCAGCTCAGGCTTATGGATGATTTATTGAAATCCCATGTGTGTTACAATGAAAACACAATAAAAATGTCTGTGACCATTCCTGCTGGTGGCCTGAAAGATCCACTGAGTTGATCCAGCTGTTAAGGGCTGTAGCAGTAAGAATAAAAGTATATGGTTTTGAGCAGAGTGATTTATATCCCATTCTTGATTTGCTTGTCTTACTCTGAGTTCTTATTTTAGAGTGCCTGCAGTGCACTGTCTCAGTCCCTGATATTTCTTTGAGAACTACAAAAATGTGTCAGACTTTAGGCATATCCCCACACACCGCAGTAGAAAACTCTGCAGTTCCACTGGATGTGATTGGATCAGATCTTTGTTAAAGTAATGTGGTCACCCTTTGGATTCTTTTGGTGCTTATTAATGACCGTGAACTGTGCTTATGAAAAACAAGTTGA
>VZTU01008495.1:678-97003 GCA_013400835.1 Zapornia atra | reverse complement strand
GCTTGCCCTTTTTTTTTTTTTTTTAGCTCTTCCATATCCTACAGAAAATTAACTTCTAATATCCCTCTTCCTTTGCTAAATTTAACTGAAATTAGCAAATGTTTTATGAAATGAAAAGGTTCTGTTTCAGGTGTAGGATGCTCTTAAAGATGGCAGGCAATCCCTTAAATTTTACTAAGCATTGTAATATATAGACTATGAATGTCAAATTCTTCAAATCTTATTCAAAACTATGCGTAATACCAGTAGTAAATTTGCAAGACTTTTTTGGCAGCTTTTAGGAAATTCCATGACTAATCCAACCTACTGCAATATGATAATTAAAAAAAAAAAGTAGCTCACTTACAAGTAAACCTGGAAGAAAATATTAATCTTTTCCTGAATTTTTCTAGCAAGAACAATGTTGAACTGGTAACTTCCAAGGTCTCTCAAGTTCATTTAAATTTCACCAAACTGTTCTAAATCACTACACATCAGCAAAATAAAAACTTTAAAAACAAATGAAACAAAGTGAATATGAAGGGAAAAATATTTCAGGTGGGCAAATTTTTTCCAACAAAGTTTCTTCCTTAGTAAAATACATGAAAATGTGAGGTAATGTCACTGCATTTTGCATTGATTTAACAAGATTGTTTTCACACATACAAGTACAAATTTTATGTAAATGTTTTTATATAGATATATGCATACACGTATAACTGTCTGGAAAATCTAGTAATTTTTCAGGTCAAGAGTCAAGCATATCTGTCTCTAAGAAAAGGAGTCATGTAGGCTGACATGAATTTTTAATTCTTCTGATTGTACTGAAATTAACAGTAGGAAAAAAATATATTTTGTGTGTGTGCTTTGCCCTTTTCTTGGAGAGTCATCTGGGTTAACAGCCTGTCATTAAATGGGATGAAACATTAAGTGCAAAAAAGTTCTTTGAAAGTAAAAGAAAAATAAAAACTTGTCACATATGTTGTAGTCTAGTGGTAAAGTTGATTGTATTTACTGTACAACAGCTTTTCAATCTTCTGTCAAAAGTCAACCTTTCTGGTACCTGGTGCAACCTGCTTGTCTGGGCATGTAGTGCCAGTGTCATTATTTATCCTGGCCATGCTGATGCCATCTTAAACAGGTCTGAAATTCCCATCCTAATCCTTAAAACTGCAGTGCAAGCAGAAAACTTAAGGGTTTTTTAAAGCATTAATTATATGCGTTGGTGCCTTTTTGCTTTGTGCCAGTCTTTGACAAACACGTAATATTTGAGTTACTGTTTCTCTGTTGCCTAGCTCTTGCTATTAATGTTATGACTTCTATTATCTTTGTGATTAAAACCCATGACAAATTGCAAAGCAGTGCCTTGTAGAAAAAGACTAGCCTTTTTTCCTCCCAAATGGATGTAAAAGTAGTGCCCAAATTAATTATGTAGGTAATGGCTTTTGGGCCCAGTGACTTGGCCAACACCAGAAACATAAATCCTTCTCAACTTGGTTGTCCCTGTCAATGATGCATTTAAAATTCGCAAGAATTAATTTTCTGGATACACATAAGCCACTTCAGTTGAAGGCCACCATCTGCTAGTGACTGGGCAGTTCCTCCTTGACAGGCAGACTTTTTAGTGGGGAAGACAGTTCTATTAAAAATTTATCAAAGAGCTCTTTTAAAAAAATAATCTATTTTGGAAAATTTTGAAGCCCCCTTTCCCAAAGCCAAGGTTAGTGTGTCAAGAGTTGAGTTTGGTCTCCAGCCATGATAGACAAAAGAAAAACAACCCAGAGATTTGTGACGATTGTACCCATTTGTTGTCAGTAAATAACTTTGAAGGAATGTGAGGTTTTTTGGTCAACCCTTGGAAGACATGACAGGAGGAAGAGAACAGATCTCTGTCACTTGCTGCTGGAGGATTCTGGCAGAGAGTCCTGCAAGGTCTGCCTTGTCTGAACTCTCTGTTCAGAGTAAACAGATGTTTATTTCTAGTAAACAAGCAGGTAACCAGAAGATGTTATGGTCAGCCCTAGCTGGCTAGTACCTACCAACTCAGTGAAGGTAGCAATTAGAACAACAGCAAAACAGGACTGTGCCCACAGTAGAATGAACTGAAATGTTAGGAAACATATGGGGATAACTTGCATCAAAGTTTTGGAGAACTGAACTTGTCGAGGGCAGAATAAGTAGAGGAGGAGCCATGCTAATGAAAGTCTCCCTCCTGGTTGTACACAGAGTCTGATGTCTGGCAGTTGGCAGCAAGGAAACCAGCACAATGATACCTACTGAAAAGGGTTAATGGGGGGTAGGATTTCCTGCTTGAGGATGAGATGATAATTTAAGGACTTGCAAGCCCTTGACATTCTCACTAATAAATCAGGTTTGAGCCACATTCCAGTTTCTGATGCTGTCCTTGGAAGAGGTTGTCATACAGTTGCTCAGGAGGAAGGATAATGGTTTATGACTATGCCACCTGAAGTCCATTTATGGAACAAGTTCCCAGGAGATCCTAATCACACAAAAGCTAATATTGCTTAGGTAGTGATAATGTCATGCTGCCAAGCTGAGTTACATGGATTGCTGCAGCAAATGCCCAGCTGATTAAATTTAATTTAATGTAAATAGAAGCAGTGTCAAGCATATATTGTAAATAAGAAATGGCTCTACATGTGAAGGCATTAGTGAGGGACCAATGAGCCATGGTGGCATGACCACCACATTCTGTAGTCACATCTGACAGTATTACTGAGGTAAAGAGTTACTCACAGCTTGGCTATAAAATAGCACAGTGAACGCTGAGAAGAACTGAAGAGAAGAAATTTCTCTTAAGCGGTGTGGGTGTGTAAAAAAAAAAAAAAAAAAAAAAAAGAAAAGAAAAAAGGAGGAAAAGCAGTGATATGGGAGTATGAGTTGAGGTTCCTGAGCTGCTGGAAAACTCTGTGTCAGCCCTGTAGGCTATGCCTTCCTTCAGTGATTTCAGAGTGCACTCAAAGAAGTTTTTTTCCTGGTACCCCCCAGCTCCATAAAACAAAGTTTAGTGCCACCACCTTTAACTGATGAGACATGCTGGAGGGAATACCACCCTGCAGCAGGTAGGCAGGGGCTGAAGCATGGCGCCCTCTGTGTGCGCAAAGTGCTCTTGTCTCTATATTTGAGGTGGCTTCTAGTCCGTGGAGGCAGAACCCAAGTGAGGCACTTCTCTGCTAGATATGCTCTGCTGCGGATGCTTTGCTTAGTTTTGTTTATGGGGGTTAATTCTTGTACTGAATTAACCCATCAGCTAAATTATTTCCTGTTATCCCAGGGTATAGAGAGAAACAATTAGCTGCAGGTTTGTTACTGATGAAATCAGCTAACAAACTGCTTCTATTCCTGTAGCAAGGAAGTTAGGCTCGTTTATAACTTACCCCCCAAAAAGGAAAAAATCCAAATATATATGTAAATTAAGTGAATCACTGAAGCTCCTGTCAAGTTGCCAGTTCAAACCTACTTACTGTGGGCAGACCTCTCTTTATCATCAGAACCTGGTTGCTCACTTTGGACTTGGTCCACAGAATTTCCTTTTTGCCTTTCAGGCTGTATGTAAGCAGTTAATCATATTACAGCCAATAAATGACTCCAAGTTGTAGTGGGTCATTAATTTATTTTTTTTTTTAGTAGATCATGGGTTTTTTTCCTTTCTCTAGAGCATTCTGAGAAACTCAGATGTGAATATTAATGAGAACACTGAAAGTAGGCAAGTGAGAAGATGGACCTGTTATGTTTTAGGAAAAAACTGTAGCCTTGCTTTCATCGTATTGACTTTTACTAATTTGCATAGTAGACTAAAATAATTTAATTATGTCAGTTATATGAAGAAAAGGATGGCTCCTTGGCTAGAGTGCTGGGTTGGAGTTATGAGCCTTCTGTTCTATGCCATACACCTTGTTTGACCCGGGCAAATCATTCTCCTTTAGATTTTTCCACTTGTGCTAAATTGGGGATAGCAATTACCCACTTCAGAGAGGAGGGCATGTGGCTGAAATTAATTAATGCTTCTAATGCACTTGGTTTCCCTGATGAGGTTTGTAGCTCTGATGCTGACTACAGTTATTTCTGTGTTTTGGCTTGCATGTGTGCAAGTGGCACGCAAAGGTTGGCTCCAGTAGAAAGGCTGGCAAGGTGCAGTCTTAAGAATAAAAATTTTTGGCTTTTATATAAATTCAATTAATTGCTAAAGGTTTTAAAGCATTAATGCATCTGGAACTGACTTTGCTAGTGAAATGTAGGTGCTCTGTAGAAAGCAAAGATAAATAGCAAGCAGAAGGCTTATAGTGTTCTTTGGGTGGTTTTTTGGTGGGGGAGGAAGAGTGGAGGTATAAAAATTATTTGCCCTTAAAGGCAGCCTTTAGAAGAAAGACACCTTTAGGACACTGAACACAGCTTACCTTGTGGGTATGACTTGTGGGTATGACTGAAACCTTGTGGGTATGACTGAAAAATCTGGTCAACTCATTGACTTCAGTGCTAAATTGCTTGAAGAAACTGAAATCCTGCCTGAGCCTCAAATGCTTATTTTCTGGTATGTTAGTAAAAGGATGATGTTATAAATCATATCAATAGACATGCTAAAAATCGTATCAATTGGTATGTAACAAATGCTTAACATATATCTTGGTGTAATGGCTATAGGCATTTTAAAGTCTATTTCTGTACCATACATAATCTCTGCCAAACTATTTTCTATCAGTTACATAAATCCAGTGAAACTTAATAAAATGCTTCAGCTTTCAGAATGTTTGCTGGAAAGCAAATGTATGCAAATCTGCTCAAGAGTAAGATCTTGGTGGAAAACATATTGCTATGAATGGGTTGTCTTTACGATGTCAATATTGAACAAAAATTCTTGGTGTGAGGGGCCCTCTGACAGCAGCCCTGCATACACAATAGTGCATTGCAACCAGCAATATTTTGTTTTAGCATCAGGTCAAGCTAAGCAGTGGCTTAAATTTTGTCAGTGCAAGGGAAATTGACCGCAGAATTAAGCATATTATAATGTAGCTGGTCAGATTGAACATCTCAATGTCACCCCAATGTAAAGAATGTTTTTAACGTAAAGAATGTGTTTAAGTGCTTTCCTGACTCCAGGCCATAATGGCCAGGATCTTCACCTTTCATTGATATGATGGGTAACAACTACCAGGTGAATTACTGCTCCTCTGCTTGAAACACTGGGCTTTTGAGCCAGACTTAACTGTAACACAGATTTCCACAAGGGTACTTTAGCTTTTTCCATGGAGTCCCTTTGATGCCGTCAGTGAATCCGGCTTAATTGATCTTCCCAAGGAGGGCTCCAAAGAACTCTTGTTTTCTCATCCTGGAGTGGGTTTTTATTTTCTAATAACTTCTCCCGGAATTTTGACTCTGATTAGCAGCGTGCCTGCATTTTAATAAATGATCTTAAAGAGCTCCCTTCCGTCTTCCCCCAGCACTTAATTACAATGTGTAAATATGCACACAGCCCTATTACTGATGTTAATCCCAATGCTGATAAATCCGGATAGGAGAGAATAGAAATGAATTGGAATGAGGATAAGCACAGGTCTTTCATTAGCCCAACTAAAAGTAATCACAGGTCTCTTGCTGGTAATATACATCTTCCAGATAGAGTACTAATTACTTCTGGCAGTGCGGTGCTACATCACAGAGATAACTTTATTGTAATCCTGCAGTGATCTAATGCTTTAGCATACCAGTTGCTGCTCTCCCTCCTTTCTCTCCTTGATAATGTGACCTTACAGATCTCAAACTTTCAGACTTAACACCTTGTAGTATCAAGGCTGAGGAAACCTGACAAGCTTTTTTTATTTGTTTTTCTCATAGTTTTTCTCCAATGTTTGCCGTAAAGCAAAGTTGTTCAGAATTCATGGAAATAAACTTGTACATCACATGTCCAGAGAGATGTTTTATGGAGCATCCTGTATTACTGCAAATGTGTCCTTGGTAAATAAATCAGCTGCTCCTTTCTGCTCGAGGAACTTGAAGTGCTTCCATGTATGTCTTGGCTAACCATAATATATATGTAATACTTTTCAAACTGCAGTACCTAAAATTCAGCTTTTCAGTTCAAAGTTGGGGCCATGACTTCCTTTCAAAGGATACTAAACCTCATAAATTAAACCCGTTATGCACTTCTAATTAGTAAAATCAAATTCTGTTTGAAATGATTGAGAGTTTGCTGGGACATGGCCCATGGGAACCTGTGGAAGCTGCCTGGAGTTTGTGGTGTGGTTTATTTGGGTTTCTTTTACAAAGTGGGAAGTTCCACCTAGAGGTAGAGCTGTATGGATAACTGATATTTTTGTTTAGTTATGTTAAGGGAAAACAACAGGAACAAGGGTACTGTATGGATTGACAAATGTCCTTCCCTCAAGATACTTTATCTCCAGTTAGATGCTTTTGTTTGAGATGGATCACTAGGCTCAGCGTGAAGTATTCATCATTGTGTCAATTACCAAAAATGAAGGAACTTTCAAGCCAAAGAAGTAATTTTTGTTACAAAAGAACACTCAACATATGCCACTTATATGGAATCCTTCCTATATTTTTGATATTTTTTTGAATACAAGAAGAACAAACAGTTCAACTGGAAATCGATCAATGAAATAACTTCTTGTTGCATGTTTTGTCCATAAAACTTTGTCAGTGAAAAAAATGCCAGCTTGTACTGACAGCCTAGATCAGAGTCCTTTGCACTATATATCTCAGGCAGCGCTGGCTTAGAAATACCAGAGGAAAGCAGGCAAATGAGCGTAGCTGTATGGTGGATGTGCTCATCCCAGTACTGTGCTGTGTGTTTGTCTCCTTCTCTTGATCCAGCTGGTCACCTTCACACCACAGCGGTTTCTCACTAAGGAGATACTCTGGGCTTTGAGAACCGGAATGGTGCTTTTGGCTTTGCGGGTGCAGTACGGTGCGATGTGCCAAACCAGCCAGCACGGGGCTTTACCACTCTCTCATTGAAGAATACTTGTGATCATTTTTCCATGCTATTTTTCATTCTTGAGATGTTAATTCCCACCTCTCATGCTAAAGCAGTTGTACGCTGTTAGTGAGAAGCAGTGTCATTTTGAGTAATGCATTTTTGCCTGCAGATAAAAGCCCTTTCCGTGAGTTTGTGTGAATAACTTCTGGAAGTACTTGCATATGTGCAGATGAAGAAATTTGACAGAACAGGATTCTGAAGTCTGTGAGTTGAGATGTAGCATGAGAAATTCTCTCAGAGACGCTTGAGGTCTAGAGAGGAGTGGTCTGCTATCAATTACAACTTAACAAAATAATGTTGAGTTAAATACTGGTTGTGATTTGGTGCCCCAGCTTGATGTTGTATTGGGGAAAAAATAATATTGTTTGTAACATCTTGACCAAAGGTGGGTTTTCTCAAAGTCCGTGACCTGTTTAGCCTTTCTTCCTGTGTGAATGTAGTCTCGCATGTTTGCATTAGGCTCTCCCTGTTTCATGGACCTGTCTTCCTCTTCTGGCTCAGTAAAATACTTGCGGTTTCCTGAAAGCACAGCAGGGCTTGGTTGCATGACTACTGCTTGGTCATAGCACCACACTGAGTCTTGGCTGCTTGCTTTAAATAAAATGGTGTCTGGTATTTTATTCTTGTTCCAAATCAAAATAAACAATTTGGAGGCATTTGTGTCTAGCTTGTAAACAGTTTACTTCAATCACCGTTTATCACGGTATTTACAAAACTTGCACACTGGAATGCAATTTAATGAATTATTAAAGACATCAATCTTATTCTCTGATAAACATGAACCCGTGTGTCAAGAACTGAAAGAAAAAATTATAAAAGCTGACTCTTGTTTTAACTAATACCGAGAGTTTAATACCAAATTTTGTCCCTGTGGTTAGTATAGTGGTTGCAAAAACTCAGTTCAGATCCAGGTTCCTGGAATTGTATGGGATTTTAACTTATTATGTCATAGCATCTTGGAATGTCTAGAAATTGTCTATTCTAATTATTATAAAAGAACTTTAGGAGTTTTCACATAAAGCACTTACAGACTGTGTTGCTTCTCTGCTGTCAACATCAGTAGGTAAGGTGTGAGCTTGCAAAGAAACAGATGTGCAGAAAGTAAAAGGCTGGTTACTGAAACACCTGTTTCTGAGCTGCATACCTGCAGGAATGTGAGACCTGGGGATGATTTGGCTGTAAGGAACATTGAGCCTGAGATTTCTAATTCACAGTGAAGCTTCTGAGCTGCTTACCGTGGGCAAGTCACTTATGCCCAATAACTAAGGGTAGTTAGATAATGTGCTACCTTGCAGTATGATGTCTGAAAGAAAACTGGGAGCAGATGGTAGACATATGTCTGTCTTGCAAGCAGTGGGCTGAGTAGACAGATCTATCATATCTTCTGTGTTTTTTCAGCCTGGCAGCACCCTGAAGCAGCACCGCTTCCACGCACCTTTTGCATGAAATAGCCAAAGGACATTGGAGACTTTCTACTGCTCAGTGCATGTAAAACTGGAGCTCAGGAAATAGAACCCAAGCTAAGCACTGCTAAAGTGCACGTGAAAATATATTTGGCCATAAAGATGATTCGGACATGTCTGTCTTTCTCTGAGACTATGAAGTATAAGGACTCTTCAGAGAACCATAGGCTTGTGTTTTAATTGCTACTGCATTTCAAACTGAGGATTCAGCAGAATCTCCCACATGAGACTCATAACGCTTTTCTGGCTAATGGAAATAATTCATCTATCCATCTTAATGTGCAAATGATGAGGCTCAGGTAATGACAGCATCCTGTTTGGAGAGGATGGCAGAAACTGGGGATTTGAAATGTTAGCTTTGGTGCTGATCACTGATTTTGAATGGCCGATTTTTATTTCCAGTGCCTAGATTTTAGACTACAGGGTTCTCTAAAAATGTCATTCTTGTTTTGTGTTACTCTGATGGCCCTGTGACTGATGCAGCAGGTCTGAAGATAGTTTGCTTCCCACAGACAGTTTCTTTCTCAAAACTTGTTTTTGGAAGAAGAGGAGACTCAAGCACCGCTATATGGAATCTGAGGTGATTTCAGTATAAACCAGGGAGAAAGATTACTTTTGATATCTGACTTTAGGACTGTGATAAGTCTTGTCTGCTTTACAGACCAAGAGCTAATAAATGCCGGTGTTATAGCCAGTGAAAATATCACGGAATGAAACACAAAGAAACAGTCCACAAATACAGTTTAAATTTCTGTTTGATGTTGCTGCCCCCTGTTTTCCTTGAACACCAGCACTTAGAAACTCTTCATCTCACCTTATCTTTTGTATGATGCCTGAAGAGTTCAAAGTCACCTACAAGATGTGAAGTGCTGAGTTCTTATTCACTTTATAATTTTACATGGATACCTCCATCCTTTGTTTCCAGATATCCAAAGCTATATACCTTCAAAGAAGGGAAAGACTGTTTGCCTGGTTTTGATTTTTTGGTTTGTTTTTTTTTTTTTCTCTTTGAGGAACAAATTTCTGGGACCTCATTCCATCATTCCCTTAGATAACAGCTGCCAATGGAAGGTGACTCAGTGCAAATGACAGACTTGCAGAAGCTAGATTTGAACATGGGAAAAAAAAACCCTCCACTGTCTTACAGTCAGAATGAAAGGTGAAGCTATTTTTTTAATGTAGTTTGCTTTATTTCTTTACTGCCCTGCATAAAATGACATGATGTGTCCTGTAAGGAGGAAGGAGAATGGCATAATTTCTGATTTAACACATTAGGGTGAGGTGGAAAAATTCAGCTCACCGGAGACAAATGGGTTTTTGTTGCCTAATTCACTAGTGAAGTATGAGGGACTGAAATCCTGCCGAGGGTTTCGGTCTGTTACTATGATGGCTGGAGTAACTAATGATAACTTGGAATACATGACTGCTTGAAATGTTAAGAATTGGACAGCTCACCGGAGAACTGATTGCGAACCCCTTGCTGCAGGGGATTTCACTCTG
Organism: Zapornia atra; assembly: GCA_013400835.1. Classification (NCBI taxonomy): domain Eukaryota; kingdom Metazoa; phylum Chordata; class Aves; order Gruiformes; family Rallidae; genus Zapornia; species Zapornia atra. The sequence continues at coordinate 87,046 of VZTU01008495.1, read as the reverse complement.
TTTTTTCATGGTTTTGCTGGTTTGGGGTTTATCGGGAGGGGGGGAAGAATGGAAGGATGGAGCCATTCTAAAGAAACTAGATAAGTGGAGAAAACAGCTGTTTGGAGATTATTTTTTTTTTAAGCTCTTGAATAATTCAATTTGATTTTCTTCGGGAATAGTGAATGAGACTGTGCCTTTTTAATGTAAAAATACTCAAGTTTAGTTGAGATTGAACAGTGCACTTGAAGGGATTTTGGATTGCTTATTTCTACTCTAGCCAAATCATCAGCATTTAAAAGTAATTTAAGAACCTGCAGTCATAATAGTCTATTTACTTAAGAAGAAAAAAATGAAAAAAGAAATTATATGTCATTTTGTTTTGTAAGTACAAAGTATTTTATTTAATTGAAGAGCAGTTGCCCTCAATCTCTAGACTGCTGATAGGGTACTCTTATAAGTGAGGCTGTAAGTCTGCTAAAAGTCCTTTGCATATTTAGATACCTTTATATATTGTACTGGGATTTGCACTGCTGTGATGGAAGTAGCGCTGCTGTCCCTTGACCAAGTCTGGCCAACACTATCAATAAAGCTGTTCAGTGCTGCCTTGGGGCTCTCTGTCCATGAAGGGTGACACCGCTGATCAGTGAAGGCATGCAAGCAGACGGATAAACAGATCTGATGCTCTGAATTTAGATCTTAAACTGAACTGAGAAAAATAGTATTTTTTCCACTGCTGTTCACATCAAAATTCAAAAGATATTAATGTCTTGATTTGTACCTAAGAAAACAACAAACTGTCACTTTTGAATGGTAACAGTTGATTTTTGAAAGATTTTTTCCTGCCTGTTGTATTTGTTTGGGTTTGTTGGGTTTTTTTTAGTTCTCATATGGAGACTTTCTGTCTTCCTACTCCATTTTCCTATATGTATCTTCATTTCTACTAAGTAACATAGTAAAGACTTTCAGAGGGGCAAAGAACAGTGAATAATTTTTTTCTATTTCCTGTAAGTGCTAAAATTCATTTGATGTGAGATACAGTTTTTTGTTTCATACTATTTTGACCTTCTCCTCCTCCCTTCCAAAAACCCCTGAACAACCCAATACCCAAACAATCTCTCCAAAATCTGAATCTTTACTGTAAATTTTTGGTTATACGTATGGAAGGAGGAACTGTATCAGCCAGATTTGCTAGCCATCTAGAATTGAAGGAGTAAGTTGCTCCAGTAGTAATGCAAACTGCTTGTCGCCACAATGCCACAACCCTTTGCAATCTATAGACTGCCGTTTTTTCAAAGTATTTGAAGGCAGAAGTCCAAACTTTGGTCCTCAGGAAGTTAAAAAGAAGAAAGTTAATTTGTTATCCAGCAAACCAGCAGTTTCTCTATGAAATGAACAAGCGTCTCCAGGAAAAAAAAATCGTTGTTTATTGCTCTTCCTTTAAATATCAGCCACTAGAAGCTTTTGGGCCAGATTAAAAAATAAATAAATAAGGATTTGGAATTGCAGATCACTGCATAAACAGTGTGCTCATGCATTGCCATGTCTAATTTGTGCATGGAATTAGTGTAATTGCCAGTGCAAGGTGGGTAATTGGGTGTGGAAATTATGACCATGATTTCCTCATCTGCGCAAGTTGCAATGAAAATCAGTTGCGCTTTATTTACTTAAGTGGCCTTTCCCACAATAGTTCATCCTTTGGTGTAGATGAACTCAGTGGGACTGATCACTCTTTGCTGTGGCAACATGTGGTTTCAGAAGTCCAAGGACAGTGAACACAGTGGGTATGGAAAAGTCAGCTGAATATTGGAGAGGTTCTCCTTTGTTTCCTTCGCTGTTCAGCTAGGAGCTGCTCTGTTCCCTCCTCATTATTTGCACGCATCCTCCCAATTAAGAGAGTGAGAAAGGCCTTTTCTTTAGTTAACTCCGGCTTGCATAACTTTTCTTTCATGAATGACATTGGCGTTTTAATGCTTCCCATTGAACAAGAATGAAGGCGTCAGCGCGTTACCACTTTCTCACCTACTGATTCCTATAGGGACCAACCCTCCGAGGCGGCACACGGCAGGGGTTTGCTGGGGCTCTGGAGTGATTACTGGGGGTTTCCTGGGTGCAGCAGCATCAGGCTGCTGTTTGTGCCGTTCCATATTAACAGCTCTGCTGCGTCTGGCCAGGCTGAGCTGTGCTTTGTGCAGCTGACAGCGAGAATTGCGTTCAATCTGTGCCTTTCTCTCCGCTAGGCACAGAGCTCCTTGTTGCTGTACCAGTTTGAGCCATTGCTTTTCTTTCTGCGTACGAGGGAGGGAGGGAGGAAGGAATAGGGAAAACCGGGAGGAAACAAGCTACAAAAAACTTTTTGCCTCTGTCTTTGACTTTAGGGTGTCTGCCTTTTCCTAGCGAGGTCTGTATCAGTGAACCAGAGTTACTGCTTCTTCATCTGTTTCTTTTCAAGGAAAATATTCCGGTTCATTTCGTGCTGATATTTTTTTGGGCTTTTTCAAACTGCTAGAATTCTAACATGGACCTGACACTAAATAACATGTTTTCTCTGTGAAGGAAATTAAAGCCAAAGGACCTGAGTTCTTTCTTTGGGAAATAATGTGACATTTTCTTTTTCAGCCTGGTTTTGCTTTAATCATCTTCTAAAGTGCTTAACATTCTTTTTTTTTCTATTGAAGAAGAAACTGGTTTAAAAAGAATAAGGATAAGGCAGTTTTTATGGAAAGATTTTACTGGTTTAACAACATGTCAGTCAGTTACAGCTGAGTAGTCTTTAATCTTTAGATGTATTTGTGCAGTGATAATCCCTTTTAAAATGATAGGGAGCTCATTACTTAGAGCTGAATTTTTATTTTGGGTTGTCACAAGTAAATCTGTAGAGCTGATACCTTTTCACACGATGGTACTTACCCCAGAAAAAGAAGAGGCCACTGCCTGGTAATGCTGTGTCTTGGTATTACATCTTCACTATTCAAAAAAATTACAATGACAGTTTTTAAGTTCACGTGACTTTTTCCGGATGAAAGATGTATAAATTTGTCTCTGCTTTATTAGATTTTTTTTTTTAGTCATAGTTTCCATCTTTTCAACAAACAGGAAAGCAAGGGGGTTTTTTTATTTCATAAAACTGTATATAAGCCTCTGCTGTACTGAACAATCCATGTTTCTTCCCCAGTTGCCCCCCACCACTATCGGGTATGTGTTTTTTTGGGAGCATGGTGTGACAGTGTTCTCCTTTGCAAATTGAGATGTGGCTTTCATTAGGTTTGTTTTGAAAAATTTAATTTTACCAAGGTAACTACCAACAGAATTTCTTTCCTCGTTTCAGTTTGGGGTGTAGCCTTTAAACTCTCTTGAGTAGAAAAAAAAATAAGGGAAAGCCCTTGGAGACCTGAGCTTCCTGCAGCTTATAAACTTTTTTCTGGTGTCCTGGGCTTGGTGCAGTTTGTGAGGCAGAAAAGTACAGCCCCTGGGTACATCATCTGTTTCATTTGGGCTTTCCCAGTTGTGTGTGTTTCCTAATGAGGCACATCTTTCAGTGAAGGAAATCTGAGACAATAATCCATGATGTTCTGCTGTTTTCCACTGGCTAAAGATCTTATCCTCAGACTGCATTACCCTGGTTGTAGGAATTTCTCAGAATGTCTTGCCTGCCCTGAATGATTGCTTCAACCTGTGGAAATTATTGGTGCTCTGCTGGAAACCTATAGATTGATACCAGTTTGTCTCCTACCTCTTTAATCTCTTTGGGGAACATACACTGCTAGTGGTGCTTATGGTACAACACCGAGCTACTTGATTAACAGTAAGCCAAGGGTAAAGGCTAATAATCTATTTTCCCTTCTGAGCTTTATGGAACAGGCAGCTGAGGATAAAGGTGGTAGGTGATATCAGGAGAATATTTTTCTTTCATGAGACCTATTTATTCAGTTGCTTGGTAGCTCAAAGGCAAAAATACAGAAATACCATTCTCCTTGGGAACAGGTCTTGAGCAAGCAGCAGGAATTCTGGTGAAAAAAATTGTACGTTTCTGGAGTCATGCATGTCAAATGTAAAACATAAGTCAAAGGGAATGGAATATAAAGCTTTGTCCTGTATCTGTGTCTTAATTAGTGGCTGACTGTAAGCTTAAGATCATTTAGTGGATGGGTCAGTGAACTGATGAGAAGGCTGAAAGTTTGTTAAAAGTCATTTGGGAGGAGTTTTTGCTATAATAAAGGAAGTCACGATCATTTTCTACAGGATTTTTTTTGGGCAATAGTATGCAGGTAAGAGAGGAATGGAAGCAATGCCTAGCATTTTTTCCAGAATTTAGATCTATAAAATGCCTGAGACCAAGGGCAGATTGGTTAGCTACAGGTGGAAGTTTAGTGTTGAGTGGAAAGATCGGTGGACTAGAATTTGGGAATCTAATGCTGGAACACCAGAAACAGGGTGTATACAAGTGGGAGAGAAATATTTACTTAGCTGGAGGTTTGCATTCAGAAATGCTGTTTCCTTTGTAGGAAAGGAGCATGTGATGGTGAAGTAATACTTTGAAACTGCTGAATGCTTCTGAAACTAAATCTCTCCAAACCAGTGCTCTTGCATTCCCAGATTGTCTGTAATTTGCCTGTCCTTCAGATGTCTGGGTACCCTGACAGACTTTAATGAATGAATCTCGTCCATAGAGTTTGGGTGCTTCTGTATTTGTAGGAAGGAACTCCTATGCTGTTAACATGCTGTGGAAGGACACACACAAATCCTGAAAACCCAGGTTTAAGCATTCAGTATAAAATACTTGTATTAATCTGAAATTCTCAGAAGAACTCAAAATTATGTTCTTTCCTCCAGCTTTCACTGTTGTTTTGATAAAGCTGATGAAGCAGTATGCTTCTTTGCAGTGTGATGAGAGGAACAGGCCATTTTTCTATGCTGTGCCATTCAGGCAGGGTAGTTAATTTTGTTGATAAACACTAATAGTAGTTTTTTTCAAGTTACAAAAATTTTGAAAATGATAGTTAATAAACTGCTTTCTATTTTTAGCAGCCTTAATAAGGAATATGGTAAAGCCAACAATAAGTTTGTGTGAGCTAGTTCTAGGATCAAGATGATATCCCATAAGGGATTGCTCATTGCACCTGTGTGTTGGTCTGCTTTTGTTTCATGTAAAGGCAGGAAGTTTGACCCAAAGCATAGCTTAAGGAGTTGAGGCAAGAGATGGAGGGAAGAGGCACTTATGCTTTCTTAGAGAACAAAGATAATCTCAGTAGTGGGAATGACTAAATCAGTGCTGTTTCTTATCCTCACATCTGGAAGTCCAAAAGGATATCGGATTCCTCAGGTAGTTTATAAACTATTATTCCTCCACCTGGAATACAGCACTGGTCACATCATTGAAAGCGGTCAGTGCTGCAGTTCTGTGTAATGGGTTTCCACCCAGCAAACTTTAGTTCTTGGTCTTGCACTCTGTGGACAGAGGAAATCAGGACTGACTTGGCTTTTTTCACCCCAAAAAGATTCCACAAACACCCCATACTTAAACCAGTTTATATATAGTAACTGAAAGTCTTGATAGTCAATGAGAAGGAGAACCAGGAGAAATTAAGATGAAGCTCAACAGTTACTTGGGTCTACCATGCTTCTATATTTTCTTCCAAAGCCTGGAGGATATAGGTGGAAGGCAGCTTAGGTTTGTTATCCTTCAAATAATAAGATCTTAGTCATACATCTTACTAGGTTAATAAGATTTTTGTGTGTTGGCTTGTAATATGCTTTGACTTACCATTCCTTTTGGGTTAGCTTCCTGGTAAAATGTGTGCCAGGAGAAAGAGGAGTTGTGCCCCTTAATTTTAAGGATGTGCAGTATATGCACATGTGCCTTTTTATTTTATGAGTAGGAGGCAGCTAAATCTAGCAAGTTCCCTTCATGACAGATAAGAAGGGCCCTTGGTCAGAATGACTTGTAATTGCAGTGTCTTAATTGTTTTATCCTTCTTTCTTTTGTTCTGTTTTATCCTCCTTTTATCCCCTCATCTTTCCTTTCTCACTCAGAGTCCAGACAGGGTGCAGTTCCTATCCTTCATTGCTTGGTGGAAAGCCTCCACCTGTTCCACCAGACCTAATCTCTAGTCCATTCCCCTCTAGCATAGTTTAAAAAAAAATGTATCAAGAGAAATACGACACTGGGGTTTGTAGGGGAGGAAAGGTATAGAGAGCAATGAGGGCCTTTTTAAAGAATAAAAACCTTGGGATTTTTTTATTATTATTTTTTGAGGGGACCATTATTTTTGGCCACAGTGCTGCTGAAAGTACCTTAGGCCTAATAACTTCCCTAAAGATATTTAGTGTTAATATGTCTTGACTTATACAACAGTTATAAATAGTCTGGCCCATTAAAAGATGGAATCATTCGTTTCTGTCAGACTCCTACCAAAGGTGTGGGAACGTGAACTGAATGTGCTTTGAACCCTGTGCAGGTAAATATTGGATACACTCTTTGTATATGAAGGGTGTAGTTTAAAACAAACAGCTATCTTCAGGGTTTGGACAGTGGTGAGTCCGCAGCCGGTGCAGATAACTGAGCTAGCTCAGGGCAGTTGATCTGATCTTTTGACTGAAAGCTCAGTAGCAGGTTCTCTGTCCTGCATGGCTCTATCTTTCCTCCAGTCCTGTTACAGTCTTCAGCTTTTCCTGTGTGTGGCTGTGCTCTAAATAAGATTAGGAGAATGAGAATAGTCTAAGAGTTTTCTCTGGAGGAAATGTCCCTAATCAGGTGGATATGCCTCCCCATCATAATACCAATTTCAGGCTTCTCCAATGATGGGCTGTGAATCTTATCTTGCAACCAGGAACATTTGCATTATTTTGACATAGGCACAATTTTAGTAGTTCTGTGAGAATATGACCATCCAGCTCTATTTTAAGATTTATGTAATCTGCTCCTTGAGGAGGTTTGCATCAGTGCTGCAGGTCAGCAGATGTTCTCTGTTTCCCAAAGTGTTGTTTTGCCAGCACTAATTTCATGGGGATCTGTCATGGTTTAACCCAGCAGGCAGCTAAAACAACCATACAGCTGTTCACTTGTTCCCCTCTACCCAGTGGGATGGAAGAGAGAATTGGAAGAAAAAAAAAAAGGTACAGCTTGTGGGTTGAGATAAATACAGTTTAACATGCCAGAAAATAAAATAATAATAATAGAATATACAATGCAGGTGATGCACAGGACAATTGCTCACCACCCACAGACCACTGAAGCCCAGATAGTTACCAACCTGCGGTCCAAACACCCAGCCAGCTTCGTCCAAGTTATATGCTGAGCATGATGTCATATAGTATGGAATATCCTTTTGGCCAGTTTGGCTCAGCTGTCCCGGCTGTGTCCCCTCCCAGCTTCTTGGGTACTCCCAGCCCCTCACTGGCAAGGCAGTATGAGAAGCTGAAAAGTTAGGGTAAACACTGCTTAGCAGCATCCAAAGCATCAGTGTGTTATCAACATTATTCTCATCCTCAATTTAAAACGCAGCAGTATACCTGTGGCTAGGAAGAAAATTAACTCTATCCCAGCTGAAATAAGGACAGGATTCTAGGTGGGAATGCAACAAGAGTTCCCGCTCACTGGGTGCTGGTTTTCAAGGTGCAAACTTTATACATTGTTGTATCAATGCTTGTGCTTGTTACTAGGTTTGCCCCAGCTGGCTGTCAGGGTTGATGAAGCCAGTGGGAGCTGGTTCTTCTTTAGCTGGTCACTGTAAACTGAGGGGGTGGAGGAGAAGAGAAGGAAAAAAGGGACAATACCTAATTTATGTCTTAATGACAGGATTATATTTTTTTCCCAAAAGAGCCAGAGAAAGGATCTTTCTTTGAATATATGTCTCACTTCCTTTAACAAGTTGTTTTTGACTAAGTCCTCCTCTCTTTGCTAAAATACAACAGTTTTCACTCTGACAGCATCAACCTGCTCTACAGAATATAGAGCCCCAGTGAGAATAGACCTTTAACAGGAATTTATATCCCAAGTCTGAAATGTGCGCTTTATATCTGTTATGATCCCTAGGTGCCTGTTAAGGGATTACTTACATCTTACCATCCTAAGTTTCTTTCCATAAACAAATGAAACCTTTGAGTCTGAGGTTCAAGGGACATGCTCAGATGAAACATGGTGTAACAGCTCTTTGGGGAGAAAGAGATAAGGTGGAAAAGTGAAGAATTGATGACCTATTAACTGTTTCAATTTCCCATCTTGAATTATTGACAACATGTGACATTACAACCTTACAAATTACTGTCTATAAACAGCTTGGAAAATATGACCTTTGAATTACAATTGGTCTCCAGATGCCTTCCAGTTTATTACAAACAGCTGCTGCTGGCATATTTTGTTGCAGCTGGAGTGGGTGAAAGAATGCATGGAGCTGAAGAACTTTTTTTGTATAATCAGACAAATCTCAGATGACAAAATGTGTGGTGGGTGATGGCTGCAATGTCTCTTTTTGAGACTGGGCTCATTCATCTGGAGTTTGGGGATCATCTAATTTTCAATAATAAAGACCTCCAATTAATTAAGATTAGTTGTCCATATGTTCTTCCCTGTCTTATTCTAGAGCAAATGGTGATTATGTTCATAGCTGCTAGAAAGCCCTGTGTTACTCTGAATCCTCCCACTTCCTTGACTGCGGTGACCAGTGAGTATGAGCTGAATGGATGGTTTGTCTGTTTTGTTTGTGGCAAACCAAGTACACTAAATTCTTGCTTTGTTTTGTTGTTCATGTGATTAATACACAAACTAAACTAAGTGTTGTGCTGCATTTGGCCCTGAGGTTTCTGCTGATTTGAGAGAAGCTGACAACAAAAGGAGCTGACTTTTCATTTTTTTTCTTCTTAGCACTATTGAAGCGTAACAAGTGACCAAATTAGTGTGGGCAGCCAGAGAGCTCATAAGGCAATTTCTGAATCCTAGGTCTGAGCCAAATTAATTTGTAATTTAACTCCTTTAAGAAAGGGCTGCCATAAGATGAGACCTACCACGTTTGTCTACTGCGTGATGAATTTCATTGTTGTTTGTTAGTGCAGAGAGTGCTAGAAGAGTGTTTTGGAGGGAACTGGTATTTGGAAGAATAGATGCCCCCAACACAGTCTAACAAAGGAGTGTGCTGAATAAAAATCATCTTTGCACCAAGCTTGCTTGTTTTCTCTGTTTCTGGGAAACACACCTTGTGTCTGTTAGTACAGTGTTGTTTATCACTGACTGAGGGTCAGTCGAAAAAGTATACGGTCCCATCTGTGACAGTAGGATTACAGGCAAAGCAATAGAAAGCTTGAGTTTGACTCATGCTCTGGTAGAGTTAGACAGGGTAGAAGCTGTGATTCTAAGTTAAAGCAGGTTGGGACCTTGTAGAGTCCAACTATCCATGTATTAGAGGATAGGGAAGAATGTTTTCAGGAGTGAGGACCCATGAGTTCAGCAGAGCAAGTGTTCCCTCCCTGCCTTCCATAATAAACTCTCTTAAATTCTGCCTGCTTGATGTGTGTAATAAAACCAACCTACACCAGAGCTGTTGTTAGGAGTGATCAATTAATGTTTTCTGGGCACTTTTGGGACCTTAAGATGCAAGACACTTACGGTCATAAGTTTCCCTACCCCTGCTGCCCCAGGATGAAAGTTTCAGTTTAAAGATTCAGTTTCTTCCCTGGGGTGAGAGGGAGGCAGTCTATTATTCAAGGATATCATCCTTCTCTCTGTTGTAGTTGCCTTGTGGCCATGCAACATCATTCAATAATGCTGTCAAGTAGTATCTTTTGCTTTGTGACAGAGTGCTAAACAGTGATTTATTGCTTGAATACACATTGCTTTCATGAAAGTGATTTGTTTAAACAACAGTAAAGTGCTAAATAAATTATTCATTGCTTGCTAATTTTTCACTTTTATATTGTGTAGTGAGCTCCAGAATAAGCAATCTGGGTATTGTTTATACCAAATGAATCCCAGTTGTTTTCCTTCTGTGTTCCTCCACCCACAGTCTTCCCCCAGGACACAGTTCCTTTCCCAAGGAAGACCTCTAGTTTCAGCCTCTCTCAACTTTGTTGCTTTTTGTGATTTTTTCCTCTTCATTCTTTCTTCATATAGTCTTGTGTGAATTATGTTCTAGAGAAGGCTTAGATTACTGGTTTGGGAAATATTGTGTATGCTTGGAGTTTATGGTTATTTCTAAATCCTTTGGAAACTTATGGGTCTTAACAAGGAAGGCACAACCATAAATACAGCTTGCAAAGTAGGCTTCTAATGGCTGAGTGGCATGTTTCCATGAAGTCTATTCTTGCATGCTCCCCCTTCTTCTGAGTGCTGTATGCTGCTCTCTTTTATTTGCTGGTGGAAATGCTGGAGCAATAGTTTGCACATAAGACCTGATGTCAGAGAAGCTCCTCAGAAGCAAGTTTTTACTTGCAGATATGCAGGCTTTCCAAATTTGCTTCATAAATGGCTTCTCAGCACTTAAAATCTTTGTCCCTTGGCAAAACCCAGAGCCTCCTGAATGTCTCCAAGTGTTTCCATAGCAAGCCCAAGAGCAGGCCAGGCACAGAACAGCTTAGTCCTTTTCTCCAACTGACCCTTTCACCCTTTCTGGGTGTCCACTCTAAATCACTGGCATTAACTGCATGTTTAAGCAAGAGCTGCTGATTGACAGTGAATATAATAGGGCGTAAGAGTAGAAATTCCCTTCCAAGTAGTTTAGGGCTTTGACCTCCCCTGGTCTTAGTTCTGAAATAATCCCCCAAAGACCTATGTGGGTATTCAGTGAAGTGAATAAACAGAAGACTGCATTTCCCTCTTGAAACATGCACAGAGCTCCATGCTAATGGCTTTTAAGCATCGATGCAATTATAGTGTATAATCGATTCTCTCTATACCATTTTGTCTTCTGAAATGAAACCTTGTCTCTTTCTTAACTATTTCCCTTTGTATTAAAACATTTCAAGATGACAGGTAGTTTTTTCCCTTTGTTTTTGTCCTCCTTCCCTTCTTTCCTGCCTACTTCTGCCACTGGAATAAAATTTATTATTACATTTACTGGGGAACCTGAATATCTCTGCCTTTTTTTCCTACAGCAATTTACTCCCTGGAATTTCCTTTTATTCCTTTTATTTTATCAGGTTTGGGTGGGGTTTTTTCAATTACATGTGGAGCTGCTCAGAAATATTTCCATGAAATAGATTCTCATTCAATGAAAGTGAAATTTGTGAAAATGGATTTCAGTGTTGGAAAAAGGGCTCAAAGCAGGGAATTAATTCTCCTTTAAGTTATTCAGCATGTCAGTGGCTAAATATTTTTCTGGAATATGGTGGGCCTAGATTGGGTCCCTTTAGGAGCTAGGAGAAGCAGTAACTCAGTGTCTTGACCTTTAGGCTTTAGCTATTACAGAAACACAATTTCTTTCCCTTTGCTTGGGTGGTGGTAGTATTTTAAATTCTTCTTTAGACTGTAGCGAATTTGTGTTTCATCCTGATGACAAGCGTGAAGACTTGGGCTATCTTTAAAAGATTTGAGGGGGAGAGATGCTTCATTTTGTTTCTTTTTATTATGATTTGTATTGTTTTCTTTTCTAAAAGTTGTCATGGTGCCAGGGTCCCCTCTAAGTTGAGTATAATAGAAACGGCCATCCATCTTGCTCTAGTGATTGAATTATACAAGACTAAGAAAGGAAATACTAGTATCCATGTTTGGCAAACATTGAATTTCTTGCCTACAGATGTTTTTATAGGTACTAGAAATATGAATAACTATAAGCAGATTTAGTCAATTTGAGGGCTAAGCTACCTATGGTTACTACAGGAACAAAAGAATTGTCATGCTTGGCCATATTCCCTCTCCAACAGTGGCTTAAATTGCATGCCTGGGAAAACTTGCACAAACATTACACTAGATGTATTTTTATTTATTTGATTGACCTCAGTGCACACCTCTTCCCTGAACTTCTCCTGTCTCCTCTTGAACTGATATTATTTTCAATATCTACAAAACACAGTGGGAAGGAATTTCCCAACTCATGTATTTGTTGTATTTTGAACCTCACAGTTTTCTTTACTGTCCTAGGTCATGTGTACTGAAAAACAGTGAATAATCAATTTGGGACACTCGTGACTTCACAGGTGTCCTTCATATCTTGTTTGTTGCCTCTTGGATTGAGTGTTGGAGTAATTTCTTGCTTAAAAAAAAAAAAGACAATCCACATCTTTGATCATCCTTGCTTTCTCCGATCCTTTTATTAATCAGGCACAACAATGGCAATAGTTTTGAATTAGGAAGAGTGCAATCTCATTGATGAAATTTTGTAAGGGGAAGAATCACCCCATACATAGAAAATTTTTGCTGTTTTCTCTCTAAACTTCTTTTATTACCTCTTGTCACAGATGAGATGATGGGCAATATCAGACCTTTTTGCTGTCCATTGATGGATGCAGAAAAATCAAGGGATTTAGATTTATGGATTCTTAATAATAAAGACAATGGTGGATTGGGGAGTTAGTGGTCTAACTGTGTAACCATGTGGCTCTCCTTCTCTATCATCACACTTCTTTGCTGATGTGTTTGTATAAGGAAGGTTGTTCATCTACAGTCCAAGTGAAAGCAAATCACAAAGTCTTCACGTCTCCATAGTTCTTGGTACTTGCATTGTTGTTAGAGACCCTGATACTTGCTGAGTGGTATAAAATTGCTAAATAATAATACGACGAACAAGATTTGTACCAGTAATTTGCCCCAAATAATGAGTTCTCTGGAGTTTGTCTTTTTCTTTTTATTCATGAGCAGCCTGTAAAATTCTCAGTCATGAATTATTCAGACTTATTTGTGAATTTATTTGAAAACATTTTCTCACATAGCTGCCTCAAAACAGCTCATTGAGAATATTCCTGTGTTCTGGTTGCATTTCATTTTTTTTTTCCCCCAGTCCTAAAGTTCTGTGCTGTATTGAGAAAATAGAGATGAAGAAAGGAACAGATAGGTGTTGCCCAATTATTTCCAGTCTTTGATTGAGTGGTGCATGCTCTCGAGCACTGTGGTCTAGCCTGAGAAACATAGTTTATTAACACATAATGCATAAAAAAAAACTTCTTTAGCTTCCTGCTCATTTATAGCAGACCAACAAGCTTGTGAAAACTTAATTTAGTGCTTCTTTGTTATTGACTTTTGTTCCTGCTAAGTAGGCAATGGAAAAGATCTTGAGAGTTTAATAAGGGATTCACGGATCACTGCACATTGAGGTATACTTAAACTGTCTTGATTGTGGCTGGATATTTGTTTCTGCCTTCCCAATTAGAAGGTGGTGTGGCTGTTGCATCAGGTGAGGCTTGTAAAGGATAGTTACACCATTACCATTTTTTACAGATCTATATGTATCACAGTACCTGATTAACAAAATTGTTGTATTGGAGGCTGCTTGTGGTCTGTGCCTATGTGACACTCCCTATGCCTAAACATTTGTGGCTTATGGCATTAGAACAACCAAACTGCGAATGTGCTGTTTTGAGTGCCAGAAGCTCTGGTTGTGTGGCATGTTCCTCGCGTGGGTGGAGAGCACCAGAGGAGACAAAAGACTGTTATGACTGATCTTTTCTCAAATTGTGGCATATCCTGAGGTCACAGTGTGGAGTGTGTAGCTGGCATGTGACTGAAACTAGAAGCTTTCTATCAGGTTATTAGTTTTGATACAGAACTAATGCTGGAGTTCAGGAAGACGTTCATTATCCTATGCTGGAAATCAATATGCTGTAGCTCAAGGCTGTCTCAAGGCTGTAGCTTGAGACAGAAGGATCCATGGTGCTGGACAAGAAGTTGAGACAGAATAGCAGCCTAAACTCTGTCATTGGATTGCTGGGGCAGGGAAGAGAGGCAGGCAACCTTCCTTTTTTTTCCCTGGAACTTCAGCAGTCAAGAAGTCTGATAGCTGCACTAACAGTGTGCAGAAGAAATTAATTCTTAGACTGACAGAAAGCTGCTGTAAGTGGCTTGCAGTCAGGTATTAGAAATATTTTATCAAATATGCCATTTACATCACTTTGAAATTATTTGAACAAAATGTCAAGTAAGGAGCAGTCTGTACACGAGTGATGCAGAGACCTGAATGTGTGCAAGTCAAGAAAGTAGACTGTTGACTGAATGTTTTTTAGTTCTGTGGCTCAGGCTCCCTGTGCAATATGAGCTAGGGAGCCTGCTTTGGCAGGGGGGTTGGACCCGATGATCTCTTGAGGTCCCTTCCAACCCCTATTATTCTATGATTCTATGATCTGAGGACAGCTGCAGTCTTGACTGAAACACGTAAGTCTGAAAACATTAAAGGAGGAGTGCTGGTTTTGCCTTCATAAGTAAAGGCCTGTTGTGATTTTGAAATTGGCACGTGAACCCTGTAGGACCAATCTTTCTGGCACAGTTTTAGGCCAATCTAGAGATAACACTGTAAAAATCAGAGCCCAAGAAGTTACAGCAAACACCTTTAAAAAAATTCAATTCTGTTTTTCTGTTTCAAAAATCTCTATCACCGTAGAGCTATAAAAGTTGTTTGTTTGAATTTAGTACCCTGTTGTGCTGTGTAAAGTGCAAAGCCTTTGCAGAGAGGATCTGCAGGGTAGTGGTGAGAATACAGCTGATAAAATTATATCCAAGATGAGAGTGCTGTTGGTGTAAAAGAGATTGAGTTGGATTATCACAGACCACTTTGCATAGCAGGTCTTTAATATTAAATGGCAGTCAAGCCTCAAACACAACAATTGTTCCCATCCACATCCTTATTTAGCCTAGCTTGAGCAAGAGTGTCCATGTTTTAACACTGTTCACGTAGCGTTCCCAGGAGTAAATTTGCAGTTGTCAGTGAGTAACGCACAGTGTTACAGAACCCTGACCTAGTATGCTATTAGCTGGCTTAGGTACTGGTTTCTGTGTAGCTGTGGCAGAAGATAGCTCAGTGTGGGCTCTTACTTTCTGGACACACATCATTAGCAACAGGGGAGTTAACACAGCCACAGAGTATAGACTGTCGCTTCCTTCCCAATGTGTTATGAACCTGATCAGCAGCAGTGTGCAGACCTTTGTTCACTACCTTCCTGGCCAGCAAGTTCAGCACTGTTTGAGACCAAATATTTTTTGCCAGGGGAGAAAAGTCAGGTTAAAGGTAACCCTTGCATTACATTTGAAACTGGCACTGCAGTAAAGGATGAGCTTTGGCCACTACCCAGCAGGAACCTTGCTAGGTACATTTGTAGAGCAGTTGGAAACGAGGTCAAGACAAAGATTTAAGCCAGTCCTAAACCTGAGTCAGAAGTAGGTGGAAGGGTGGGGTGAGAAACTGGTTGAACATCAGCCAAGGTAGGTCTGGAAAAAATTGAGCCATGCTTACCCTGGAATTTCTCCCAAGATAGCAAAGTACCTCCTAGGGCCTAAACTGCCAAATTCAGAGACCAGTTTCTTCTGTCCAGACACTGATTTCCATCCTGAAACATATATATGGGTCTTCACATCCAAAGTCTTAAAAAGCAGTCACAGGTGAGGAGTAATTAACAAAGTGTGGTTTCTTTGAAAATGCTGTCTTGGAGAGAAGAAAAACATAATGGTGTTCCAGCTGAATGTGCTAACTCTCTGAGCCTTCTATCTGTGTCTTGCCTGTGGGGCCTTTTCTTTGCATAAGTAACTCAAAACATTTTTACTGCTGTATGTCATGGTAGGTGTACTCACAAGGGATGTGGTAAACCCAGGATCAAATATCTTTTGCTCTGAGCTATCAATGCAGAAGTAATGAAGTTTTCTCTCTCCTTTTCTTCCATACCTGCTGTGGCAGGATAACCCACTTCAACTGCCGAACCTAATGCAGAACAGCCTTTCTGAAGCCTTGAATTTCTATGCAATAGAAAGAGTTATCAATATTCACAGCAGTACTGGTATAAGACTGGATTTTCAGCTTCTTTTCACTGTATCACTAGTTTACTTGTTCTTTTCTTCTTGCTCTTGTTAGCTTGCATTGATTGGTAAGTGGTAAAGAATGGAGAAAAACACCCAGTCCCAGAAAACAAAAACAAAGGAAGAAATAAAAAAAAGGCAAGACAATATTTTTCATTTCATTACTGTGTTGCTTCACAGCCCCTATTCTGACATTTGGAACAACATAATATGCATGTCTCTGTTCATTAGGTTCCTCAGTACTACATAGTGACAGCCACAGAGAGGAAAAAAGAAAAAGAAACAGTCTTAAACATGAACTAACCTTTGCAGGCTAAATAACAACGAAATGAGAACAGCAAAGGAGAAATATGTTTTCTGAAAAAGTAAATATAATCAAAATCATGGCCTTGCATAGGTTATTCAAATATCGTTACAAAGGGGAAAAGAAAATACTGAACTCTAGGGCAGAAATAACTAATTTTCTGCCCAATGACTTGTTTGTTTTGCACATGTATGTTTGAGCAGATCCATTGCTAGTATTCAAACCACAATATATGACACAAGGAGACTGCTGAAACTAGAAATAGGCTTAAATCCATTTGGAAGCTGATACAGGTTCACAAAAATGAGTTTCTTACGGGAAAGCCCTATATGTTTTGGAAATAGGATATCTGCATTGAGTGGAGCTATCTAAACTATTACCCCACAAACTGGTACATATGTATGCTGCTGCATGGGGTCAAAGATTTTTATCCTCATTTTACTAGGAAGTCAGCATATAGCTGTATTTAGTATTCTAAATGTAGCTAATTTGTGACTAAAATGCGTACTTGAATAGGTCTGGGTCCAGGGAAGCTTCTGCAGAATTGTTAGAGCTATGCTGGAGTGCAGCTCGGTGTTATCCCCCAATCAATTCCAGGACAACAGCAGTACTCTCAAATTGTGTGGGTTTTACTGAAATTTTCGGGGGAAGAAAAAAAGAATGAGAGGCATTTTAGCTCTCTGGAAGTGAAATATTTTGATTTCTCATATTGGCAGTTTAAATTTTTTGTCATTTCATATTATTTTGGGGATATCAGTTACAATTTTTTTTCTCCAGTGAGGAGATTAAAATTCTCAATGGAGTTTTCTTTCAGGGAAGTTTTGAGATTTTCTTCTGTTGGAAAAAGTAAATGTCTGAGTAACCTGTGAAAGATAATTCTGTCTGTCTGTTTAGCACCAGTAATAATACACTGCTAATCTTAGTATTCCATAAAATTACCATGATTCTAATTCTTGGGTTTTACAGATGGGGACTTTCTTGATTCTTGGATGAGCTTCCTCAAAATTACATTGGCCAGTGGCAAAGAATGGGAGGAAAACCCAATGTTTTTTCTATCTATTGTGCCCAGTTTCTATGCCTGCTATCTTCAAGTCTGCTTCTAAGACTATCAGATGTCAAAACGTTAATTAGGGGAAATATTCATTAGTCATTTATATCTCTGGTTCCTCTGGCAAGCAAAGGAAGAGAGAGCCAAGAGAAGACAACAGGGCTTGGAAAAAGATATAAGCAACTGTCCAGCTGCTTTGCAGATCCAAGGGGGGCTCAAAGCCGAGAGTGTCTGAAGCTCCCATGTTGCACGGAAGGTCTCCAATCAGGCCTCCAAGCAGGCTGGCACTGAACCTCATTGACTTCACTGTTGCCTTTCATCTGGAGAGTTGTTATTCAGAAAGGCTTTATGCATAACCATCTTCCTTTTTCTTTTTCTCCTCTCTTAATTTTTATTTATTTGTTCAGTAGAGGATTTATAGACTGGTTCAGAGGGTGCTGGGAGGGATAGCAGTGACACGGTTCTGTATCTGGAGCAGACAGCTGCCCTGCTGTCACCGATAAGCAGTCCTGGGAGGGTAGAGATTGAAATTTAGCGCTTACAAAGCCCTAATTGGTGCAAGCCGTGGCAAAGCACATGTGCCCACTGCAGCTCCACCATCTGATGCCTCGGCAGGCGGCTGATGTTTTGCATGTTGTCTGTCTCCTCAAGGGCTGGGGGGTGCCCTGGGAGCAGAGGGGGGAGGTCATGGTAGTGGTGTGAACTGTGCCCCTATTGTAGTAGGGGAGGCATGTTGTCCTCTAGATCCTGAGGCAGGGCAGCAGTCAGCATGGGACTGTTCCAGAGGGACATGACACTTGGTCAGTTAGGGTCACTCTGGATTACTCTTCATTTGCCACAAGGCAGGTATTGCAGGAGCATGTGGTGGAGTCACGGGTTGGTGGTCAGGGTACCTGGAAGGGCCTGGTGATAGTGTGCTGCTGTGGGGCACCAGGGCAGGGCTGGCAACATGTGAGGGAGTGGCTGTGGATCCTGGGGCAGACCAGGGGGTTGCACAGGTGTCACACAGCCACAGCACTGCTGGGACCAGGCCCTATGTCTGCCTTAGAGTGAGGGGTTCAGGCTGGTGGCTGCCCCACTGGGCTGCAGGGCAGGGCTTCTCCTGCACCCAGCCAGGGAGTGGGGCCGGCTGAGGGTGGATCTTGAATTAGGTACTTCCCCAGATATGCTCTTCCACAGTCTTAATTGCTCTGTGGTGCCATTTGTGTATTTTCATTGAGATACAAAGTCAGGGCGTCCCGTCCTCTGCTTGTCCTCTGCCTGGTGGGGTTTGCATCTTAACAGCCTGAGTGTGCAGATAGTTATTTATGGATAGCAGGATGAGGCTATCATTTTGGACATAAAGCAGGAAGTGAGCATAGTAGGAGGTGGGAAATTAAAATGCAAGCAGATAAGAGAGGATACTTTTCTTATAAGGATGTTTGGTAATGGTTGGCCCTGGTAAAACCACTGTTTTTACAGGTGCCTCTTCTGTCTTCCTCATCAGCTGCATGTGATTTGCGCTCATGCAGATAGGAAATGTTTTGGGCAGCCTCTCTTTGTGCTATGAGGGATTTAATGGAGTTGTGCTGTAGAAACAGCTGTCAGATGCCTGTGGGCTGTCCCCTTCTCTATTCCAGTAACTATGCACTCTCTTACATCCTCAGCTCCTGCATCACCATGCTTTTTCTGTGCTCTGTCTGACATAATGTATCAGAAAGACACAGTTCCTGGCGTGGCTAGTTGGGAGCTATTGGTGTGTAAGAGGTAGGATAGCTTTTGCCTTTGGAAATGGCAGCAATGGGTCTGATCCCCTATCCTGGTACAAGCAGCCACGTGGCTGTTCCTCTGCTCTGCTAGTGCAGCTTGCACAGAGCTATTATAGGGACTGAATTTCCTCCAGTCCTTAGCTCCTCTGCCAAATTGGTTGCGATATTATCAAGGGAACGGGGGTATGTGTATTAGTGAGATTCATTTCTTAGGAACCCAGGATGAAAATAATAATGTAGGGGCATATAGATCAGGGTTTTTGTCAGATAAGAAGTGTTGTGCCTCTTTAATTTACTGTGGTTTTAATGGGATAGAGAGGAGAAGATATACAGCGACCTGACAGGGAGAAATGCAAAATAAAATAGTAGCAATAGTAACGATCTTGTAGTTTATGTCCCAAGTGTAGGTCTTGTTAAAGAAGCTCATCATCTTGAAAGTTTAAGATATTAACAAAAGAGCGGTCTGAAATGTTTGCTGGAAATTCTGTTTGCTAAAATTGTTCTCCCTCCCCTCCATAAGATAACTTTATTCTGGAAGTGTCTGTTTTGGCAGGAGGGAGAAGGTGTTTGTCAAAAAAGCTAATGAACTTTGAAACCTGGAAACACTTCCATTCTGGCTAAACCTAAAACTTTTCACTGGGATCATAGCAATGTTGGTTATTAGAGGCATCAAAAGGAAGTTTGTCAGCAGCCATGACTTTGTTTAGCCAGGTCTTTAAAATCTCCAAGAATGGAGGCTTTACAGATGTTCTGGGCAGCCCATCCCAGTGTTGAACTATTTCTCTTAAGGAGATTTTTTTTTTTTTTGCTAATGAACAGTCTGAGTCTCCTGGGCCAAAACTCATACTCATTTCTTTATGTTATGTCATCTGCTACAACCAAAAAGAGTTTGATTTGAGGCAGGCTAGTAGTGGGTTGTCTGTGCACCACAGCTGTGAAAAAGATCGTGTGTTTCAGTTCCTGTTAAACAGAGCAGAAAGCAATCACTATTGCTACTGCATACAGCAGATCCCATCTTGTATCCTGAAATACTATCTTTAGCATGTCAGCTCCTTCCCATTACACTCTGCCTCCTGGGGTTAAGGGAAGAACCTGTTGGCAATATCATGCAGTGGAGCTAAGCAAGGAAAGGTCTGATTGGCTCAACATACATCTCTGCAAATACTTCCCATGTCAGTTCAGGCAAATGCTTTTAGCAATTCATTCAATTATGTTAAGCACCCATTAAAGGAATCCTAAGCCCTCCCTGGGGTCATTTCAGTCCTATAAGATTGTAATTGTTTGAGACTAACCATGATTTCTTCTTTTGCCTTCAGGTGATTCTAATTCTGACAAAGCTGTATGACTACAACCTGGGAAGCATCACAGAGAGCTCTCTTTGGAGGTATGGAGATAAATTGAGTTAATAATTACCACCTTACTTAAATAGGAAGAGCCTGATACAATTCTTTTATTGAACTTAATTGGATTTTTTAAAATGTGCTGGAAGGTTTGTAGCAATGCTCTCACACACACACACTTCTTTCATTCTCAAGGACAAAGAGTCTGTCTAGTTTCAGCTAGATAACATGTTTCATGAACCTGTTACCATTTGATTTCCCCTTTCCCATCTTATTCAGAATCAAATCAACCAATCGGTTTATTTTTAGAACAACTCAACAGCTTTAAGTTCTTATTTATAATGAAGGATCTCGTGGCTGTCTACTGCCCAAATGATCCTTATGAAGAGTCAGTGCTGCCAAGACTGGGGAAATACCTGTGTGCAAATACTCAATGTGATTATTCAGAACTGATAGTATTAATACTAGATAATTGATTTCCACCTGTGTGATGCTAGCTAGTAGACTGATTTATAGGGAATGCCTTGATACTTTCATGATTTCAAAGCCTACCATGCACTCTGAACCGAAGGGAAGAGTTGGGACATGGTCTATTTCTTAAGGCTGTTAATTGGATTCAGTGGGAGCAGATGGTGCCTGTTTTGGTTGGGGTTTTTTTCTCTCTCTGAAAAATGGATCTAAGGGGTGTTTGCTTCATATGTCCCTAGTGTGGTACTTTCATGACCTGTAACGGATGAAAAAGAGGTTTCCTCATGGCTCCATCTGTGAAGCTTTGGTGGGAAATCTAGGGATTTTGTATGCAGGTCATTCATGGAGGTGGTCTTGGTACAAAAAAAGACTTCGGGTATTTGAAACTAAAACTTCTTGTTAGAATGAACTTCTTTTGATAAATTTGTTGAGGGAATTTTTTTTTCATTTCCAAGGAAGAATTTTGAGTCAGAAGTAGAATAACTTTTCTGTTCAAGGAACTGAGCAGAGTTTCAAGAGACTAACAGAGGAGGGATTTGACATGGAATATATGCTGAACTCAGGCTAGTGCTCTATCTGCTGACCTGAAAAAATAAACAAACAACCTCAGCTCTCCCCCCCCAAAAAAAGACCAACACAAAACCAAACCTAATCAAACAAACAAAACCAACCAAACAAAAAATCTAGGATTTGTTCTGAAAAGTAACAGGAACACTCAAAAGTATTAGTATTTCATGGGATTGGAGAAATGATTTCTCTTCTTACTGTGGGGGGCTAATCAGATAACTTTTATTTCATATACCTTGCTGCTATGGCTTGAGATAAAATTGTTCCTATTTTCTCTACTACCTTTGTCTTTAGTATGATGTGCACACCATAGTTAAGGGCCTGTCAAGACTGTTGTTTTGGCCATGTTTTTGAGAGGGGTTTAGGCTAGATTTTTTCATTTCTCAATGGTTTTGAAAAAGGATACTCATGAATATGAAATATAATATTACTACTACCCTCAGTCATGTCACCATGAGAAATATTCATCTCTTTCATCAGTCACTGAGGAAGGTATAGTGTTTCAGCTCGTGGAGACACCTCCTTCCCCACTGTGGACAGTGGTGAACTACTTATGTGATGCAATGCAGGGTTGTGTTGAGATACTGGTTTAGGACTGAAAATAAGGCAGACACATCAGAGTGGAAAAAAAGCTTCTTGTTGAGGTGTGTGCATGAGGGAAAAAAATTCTGATGATGACCTTATACTGTTGTCTGTTTCAGAATTGGTTTCTGTGGATTGTGCCACGATGGCATAAATCTTGCCCTGATTATAAAAGAGGGAACTGTGAGGATGTCATTGGAGAATGTACCAGAAGCTGGGGCTTTGGCAGTGTAGCAGCCCTAGAGCTAGTGAGTGTGGTGGGCTTTTCTGATCTTCAGACAGTCCTAATATCACAACATAACTAACAACATAGCAATGGTCTGTTTGTTTCCTCTTGCCCAGTATCCTAGTACCAAAAAAAGCAGTATAAGAAAGCGTATTTGAATATGCTTATCGTAACTGATACTTCCTCCTAGTGTTTTAGCATTCATCTTCAGGGTTGAAGTTTTTGGTCCTTCCTCAACCTTCGCTTTGAGGTCTACTAGAGTATGCATAATTATCTTTTAGTATATACCAGGGGATTAATTTCCCATGAGCTAACTTTCTTAGTATCTCTGAATGTGTTATAAATTTTGGTACCTGTGGTATTTTAGAGCAAGGAGTTCCACAGATTATTTGAGGAACTGCTTGTTTTTGAACCTGTCAGCTTCAGTTTTGCTTGGCACATGTCACTTGTTAAGGACTTTGTTACAATTGCATGGCCAACTATACAATATGCCTGGATAAATGCAGTGCTCCACTATTCTTGATTGGCTCTTCAGTGTTCATGACTGCTCTGACAGTTGCCAGTGCACTTTCTTGTCATTCCCTGATCCTCTTGCCTTGCATAAGCAAGGTGGTTGGACTGTGCTCTGTCCTGGCGCTGCTGTTGGATCTCCACTCACCGTGCAAGCAGGCCTTCAGGTCACTAATAAATATCCCTGTTAAGTTCCCAGGACAGCTTTCTCTGTTCATCATGTGATGAATAGAAATGACAAGACAGGCATATCTTATTATTTAATGCACCTGACAGACAGGTTATTAGCTATTGCTACTCCTGGCTGCAAAAGTGACATGTTAATTTAAATCTCCCTACTTGTTTATAAAGGATAGAAAAAAAAAAGAGAATTCAGAGAAAGGGAGAAACATACCTTGCAATATAATTTAATTCATGCCTCTAGGTTTGATGCCAAGGAATGGTAGAAAGCTTGATCTCACGTCTGGTTTGATGTCAAGAGTTCTGTTTCTGAAGGATAGAGAAAGACAGGTAGTTCTAAAGGTACCCTCAACCGAAGAGGAATCTCTGCCTTGAATACATGACAAAGAAATACCACTTTTGCCTCCTGTGCAGTGTACATTCTCAAAAGGTTGATGAATGATGAGGAGCTGTTTAGAAGCATGTCACAGACACGAGTCATTTATGCTATAGCTGGTTATAAGCACATCTGTCATTCGAAGGTGTAGTTGGGTGATTTAAGCAGTCTTGTGACTGATGGGACTGTAACCATCTATAACACAACTATGCCATCGCCTACAAGATATGAATCTGTCTTCTTTATAAACACACCACTACCTGCTAGGTTGGCATTTCTTTGTAATTTTTCACCCAGTTTAACTACAGCTGGCTGCAGGACTAATGGATGGAGATCACCCTTCTAAAACTACCGATGAATTAAGAGTCCACTGGCGACAGACACGAAGGGATGAAATACAGTAAGAGAAAAGAGACAGGGAGAATCTATACAATCATCTGCAGTGCCAAGGCTGTGTGCTTACTGAGCTTTGGATGGCAAGGGAGCTGCTGCTTCTGCACGCAGTAAATGAAATTTTGCATCAGCCTGGGCCTGACTTTAATTATGCTGTTATCCTCTCAGCAGACTTCTTCCACAGTTTTAGTTGAGGGCTTTTTATTTACTTTTTGTTATTCTTTTTATAGAAGAGGAAGAAAATGGAGGAGAAAAGATTATCTGTCACTGAGCAATTAACTCAGTGTATTGGGTTTATTTATCTTCCCCTCCTAGATATCTCTCAGATCACAAAGAGGATTAAGCTGTGAGAGTTAGGAGAAGATGTTTTTTTGCCACTGGAGGAAGATAAGCTTACGTTTCCAATAAATAAAAATGTCAAAATAGTGACTATGGTATCCATGAGCTGCAGACAACAGTGGGGGAGGACTAATCTTTTTTCTGTTTGTGTAAATACAGTGCTCTGGAAAGATGTGCAGGACACTTTCCCCCAGGGCCTTGAGAGGCTGACAAGAAATGAGAGATGCCATTCACCTCTTTGCCTTCTTACAGCTCTGTGTTTGGTCAGGAATGAGTAATTTCACTGAACTCCCTGTAAAAATCGCAGTAATTAAACTTTACTTTTCAGCCAGAAGGAAGATGTAGAGTTTGCTTGGTTTGAGAGCATTTATATTCTAAATGGAGATCTGTTGCTTTGTTAGCTCTGGAAGTTATTGATGATACTCCTATGCTCCAACATTGTACCTGAAGTCTGAGCTGCCCAATTCAGGAGTAACACTTCCAACCTGTCTTCTTTCCACTGCTCCTGATTTCTGCAGGAAGGAATCTTTAAAACATATGCCATAAAGAAATCTGAAGGACTCCAAAAAATGCCTATGCTTCATATAGATCTAGCTTTTGTTTCCATGTGTAAAGCAAGGAATGGTAATGGTTACCTTTTTTTTTCCACCCGCCTTTCTCTTCCCTGGAGAACTTCGAACTTAGCTAACTGGCATCTGCAATATTTTGAAGATTTCCTGGTGATAAATATTACAGAGTTCACAGCAAGATAAAAATTCTCAGAACTCCAAGGCTCTGTTTCTAGCTTTTTTGTTGTCTTTTTGTTTGACCTTGAAATAGCGTTTTAACCCCTCCATTAGTTTACTCATCCCTACTTTCCAACACCACCAATGCACATCATCCTGTAACTCTGTAAGCCAGAGAAGAATCACATCCCTCAGAGCATCTTTACCTCTCAGTACAGAAATAACCTTCAGTTATTCCATGGAGCAACTTGAGGAAATTAAATAAATTCACTGTCTTTCCTGTGTTCTGATCTTCTGGTCTCAGCCACTGCTGGAGACAAGATACTGGGCTAAGATGGACCAAGGTACTTAGTACTAAGGTCTACATTATGTTATGTCTGTATGTTGGATAGTCCTAAAATCACTATTACACATGGGAGTGTTTTGGTGAAAACACCTGTTGTTGGAAATAGGTTTGCATTACTATGTTAAGTAATGTAAAGAAGCAATGTGTTCTCTTCTCTTGCAGCTACTCTAGGGATAGAAGATGCAGGGTGAGAGGTAGATGTAGATTAAGGAACAACTTTGCAATATTAGCCAGATGATCTTTCTCTCCTTTACTTCTCTGAAAATTCTTGGTTGTTGAGTTGACCCCAGCTGTGTGGTTATAAATACTTTATGGGCTTTGAAACCTCACAGATTTATGTTTCTGCATGCAATTTTCTGCCTTCTTGCTATGTACGAGTACCCTCTGTACCGATCAAAGCTATAGCCATCTATGTCATCTTTGGTATTGCTGATGTGTTTGTGAAAATTTTCTTCTCTAGAGAGTTCTTGCAACAGGAGACTTGGGAGTGTCAGTATTTGCTTACTGCCTTTGAGGGGAATTTACAGGATATATCTGTTACAGTATTCATAATTTTCCTGTGCATTTTATGCTGGTTCTTTACTTCTGTTTTGCAGATGGGCTGTTCTTAACTCACATTTATTTTCTACCTGCTGAGCGACATTAATAAGGTCATAACTTGTGACTTAGTGACACAGCGTGCTCTGCAACAGCAGATTAGGGTCTTTTAGCTGAAGTAGGTAGGAGAAGCAAATCCATATGAGAAAGGAACTGACAAAGTGAGGGGAAGGAAAATCTCATTAAGCATATTTTAACCAGCAGTTTTGTGGGAAAGGGGAACTTGAAAAGGACTATTTGAAATGCTTTTATCTATAAATATGGTGCTTCACTTGCTCAGTGTTAAGTCACTTTTCTTAACTGAGTATCAGAGCTTGATAAATGCTGCTACATTATCTCCCACGGGCATTTAGTGAAATTATAACAATGATGCCATTTTCTTGTGGTGGGTTCCCCCACACCCCCCTCACCAAACATGCCAACCACTGGCTGTTCTATGTTTAGATGCTGGAGGGCACTGGGGGAGGGGAAGAGCAAGTTTTTGCACACTCAGCTATTCACATAGGAAGCAGTATCTTTTCCTGATTTGATTGCAGTGGGAGATCTGCCCCACACTGGAAGTGGGCTAAGAAGGTGGATTTCATACTCTGTGGAGCTGAGTGCAGCCTTACTCTGGTGTGATGGAACACTCTATTCAGCCATCAAGATCCAAGCACCTTCTATAACTATCAATTTATCAGCTATTAATTTCTATAACTATCAATGAGAAGGCTCATTTTACCCTCATGACTAGCAGGAATAAAAACTTCTAACACAGTCAACTCTTCTAGTTGTTTGCCAGAGTTTGTTAGATTCTTTTGCCTGCTATCAAAAAGAGCTCCAATGAAGAAGGAAAGAGTTGGGGGGGAAAACAACCAACCAATAAAAAAGCCCACCCAAAAAACCCAAAAAATAACTGCCTAGGAAACAACCAACAACAGATGCTTGAATAGATCCTAGTTTAGCAGAAAAGTTAAATCTCACTGAATTTTACCTTCCCTGAAGGACAAGGGCCATTATAACACCTGCATTTTGTGGCATATCATCTATCGTTGTTTAATGAATCTCAGGTATGTTCTGCCTTGACATAGCTTGAAGACTCATGTTCTACTATTTTGAAAGATCAGATTTGGGTGAGTATTTACTGATGTGCTGCTCATTGCCTGATCTGCATGGATAAAATATTCAGCACTAATGTTAATGCAAATTTATTAAGCATATTAAAAATGTGTTCTCTGTTATAACCAGTCATGAAATGTAGGAGTCTTGCCAAGTAAATAAAAAAGAACCCCAATCCATTTTCTACAACAAAAAAATATGTAAATCAAGATACTGAATACTAATACTGACATATATTATCAATATACTGTAAATAACAGATGCACAATTTTCATGCTGCTTCATAGACCTCCAGTGTTTAAATGCAGTTTGTTGTTCTTGTTCTGCAAATTAGAAGATGAACTTGCACATCCATTTCCTAGACTGTACCTGTTTTCACAAATGATATTGGTAAAACATAGCAGAACTATCTCTGGTTCCAGTCCACAGTGTTCACCTGTCTGTTGTGGCTGTGTAATAACTGTAGACAAGCTAGTCGGGAGCTGGTATGTAAGAGGAAAGACAAACAACACAGTGGTTACCAGTTCATAAACAGAAAGTAAACCGCCCTTTATATTCTGATATTTTCATCCATTTCGTATCTGTCTAGTCACTCTTCCTTTTGCATAACTGAGTTAAATTGTACTTATCTTTTCAGAGGGATATATCCTCCCTTAATCACAAATAGGAAAAAATAGGGCTTAGTTTGGGTAAACAAAAAACTATTCCAGTTGAGTGAGGTGTACTAGATTGAGATCTGAAATCTAAGTTCTTCAGATCCAGGTCTCAAATATTTTTGCGTCTGCATCTTGGGAATTATCTGGGCAAATATTGAAAGTTTATTGTTACTACAGAAAGGGACAAATCTATGTCAATAAGTTTCTCTTGAAAGATGTGATGAAACACCTGGAAACCATGTATATTTAAATATATACTAACAGCGTATTTGCTGTGCAACATAAACGGATTGCTGTTTATGCCAAGACATAGTGGCTTGCCTGGAAGTATCCTTTCTTTCTGATTTCTCTAAACTACCAAATAATAATGAAACAAAACAAAAAAGGAGAAATAAAACCCAGAATTAATCAACTTGTGTCTTCACTAGTGATATCAAAGCCAGCTTTTCAGTTTGATCTTGTCAGTGGCTTCTGTGCCTCAGAGCACAAAGTTCTCATCAGCAGTGGGCTTTTCTTTCTTCTGTTAGAAGCTTGGGGTGGTGGGGTGGAGAACAGGAAAAGTAAGATATCAATGCATGAGCAGTTGAGTAGGAAGACCCAGAGTTATTTGGAAGGTCCAGGGCCACAGGGTGAAACTCCAGGTTTGTGTGCACACAATATATACTGTGCTTTGCATTTAGCTGGAGCAATTAGGGCAAGGAAGGTTCATTTTGCCTCTTCATGCTAGGTTATACTGTTGAGAGTCTATGTGCATACTGCGCTGAGAAATTTTGTGCTTATATGACAGGGGCTAATTGAGAAAGACTCTATTTCTGGTGAGTGAGGAATTAGTGTGCAGCTTGACTTCCCCTTGTGAGGGCTTGGAGGAGGCAGGTGGGGATTCAGGAACTTTTCTATCCTGGCTGGCAGCCTGCCCCCGCTTATTGCGCTGGGTCATTTCACTGGTGAGGTACACTAAGTGGTGGGAGAGGAGGTATCCTGTCAGTTATGAACACCAATTGTAATACACTCTTTTAAATATAATTTCCCCTTACCCCTTACGAATTTCTTCTGTAAGGAAGTTGCATGAATTTTTACTCTGTGCTGTCTAGTTGGGTATGAAGATAAAACCTCTTTTCAATGATTTAGCAATCTAGATAGATAGTGTATCTATGAGAGATGCTGAGTTGAAAAGTAATAGAAATTTAGCGATGCCACATGTATTGTGCAATAAATGATTCTGTAAGGTGAGATAAAGCAGGACTGATAACCAATCATCCCCCTAGTCAAATTCTTGCAGACAGACATCGTTGTTTGTTCTACTAATTTGCTTTTATTGCTGTATTTCAGGACTCTATGTACATATCTGTGTACGTGTTCCCATTAATTTCCTTCTGTTTTTTCTTCAATCCTGAGCTCTGGTGACTGCATACAATCTCAGCTTTTCTGTGGTGGGAGGAAGCCTTGCTTCACGGTCTTCACATAGTGAAGTGAAAATTGAATGGTTCCAACTGCTTTTTTACAGATGAAAAGCCAAAACATGAGTCTTCACATCTTGTTCCTGAGACCTTTTACTTCATTGCTTTACAGTATCTTGGCCAGAAAGACAAATGAGGATGTGACGGAAGGGGAATCAGAGTAGGGCAGATTCCTCTGTGGCATTGGTGGGTGTATAGATGCTTTTTGTCATGCTGAAGACTGAAGTTTGCAACATGGCTCTGATCAAGGCAAGCAGACTCTTGAGCCTGGCTGTCCTGCAAACCAACTGAATATTGATTGTTGGCTTACATGGTTACACTGTTCAGCAATTAAAAAAAAAAATCTTTCTGGTTTGCTGGCGAACAAAAGCAAATTTTATTTACTTTTGATAAAACTGGAGTGTTTTGCTCTTTAACGGTGGTCATGCTACAAGGTTTCTCTCTATCCTAAGGCAGAACAGCCCTCCAAAGTTAACCGTGAACCAAGCATTTCCCATATATAAGGAAACAGAGCTGAGTGGAAAGGACACAGATAGTGGAAGGCAGACTGAGGAGGTGGCAAATTCCTTGTCACTGATTAACACCTGTCAGTCTTCCCCAGCAGGCTGCGACTGCCTGTCTTATGTCCCTGAGAGGGTTTGTTGAGCCACAGCCTTTAAAATATATGCAGCACTTGGCTGCCAGTCTGATGGGCACTGAAACCTCTGGGGAAAGACGGACCACAGTTGGCACTGTCCTTTTACATCTGAATACAAAACCTTTTTTAAAATAAGCTAAAAGGGAGACGGGAGGCTAGAAGATCTATGTGCTAAATAACCCTTCTGTAAGATAGGAAGATAAAAGGAAGCTGTATGTGGGTCCAGGCTCCCATTGTGCTTTACCAATGAGTCACTGTTCTTACTAATAGTTTGGGTGTGTTGACATTGTCTCAGCTCCAAAGGATCGATCCAGGAGGCTGAAAACCACACTTTTTTTTTTTGTCTCCTCTATTTATTTTCATGCTTGCTTGTAGGAAGCAACAGAGGCTAATCATTGTAAAAGAATAAGAAATTAGATTCTAAACCATTCTTTTTAAATAGGTTTCTTTCCAATGAAGAAAAATCAACGCTGAAGATATTTTATGGCCATGGATGGTGTGGCATTGCTGGGAAGTATTACTAAATAGGCACTTAGAGGTAGAAGCAAAACAAAATCTTTATGAACCTCACTTTTAATAGTTGCTTCTTTAGGAAGATATGAAACAACCTTTTTTCAGTTATATTTCTAGCTTCTCTCTTCCTGTTGTTTCTGGGAGGTGAGGGAGGTAGAACTACAGCTTTTTTTCCCTCCTTATTCCAGGGTGGCACTACTTAAGTGGATGGACCACCTGTACTATGGAGTTGGTAAGAATGTGAAGTTTTTGCACAGTTCTTCCCCAAAATGAGTTTACCTTGCTATAGTCTCCAAGAGATGGTCTGGTTTGGTTTTTTGGGGATTCTTTTGGTTTGGTCCCCCTCCGTGTCCATTCCTCCCCACCCCAGCCTGACTCCAGCAGTGCCCAACAAATCACAGCTAATACCACTGTTAAAGTCTCAATAAGAAACGTACTACCTTTGGGGTATTTTTGCTTTCTTGCCATGCTAGAGAAATCAGCTTATGCCCTGAAACATGAGTTTTGATGACTTGCCATTAATACCTATTTAAAAATGTAAGTTATTTATACTATGGACTATTAAATTATTGGCCCTTTCCAGTAAATGCATCTGTGGCGTGCAAGAATGACCTCCTTTTGCTGTGAGCAGCGTGCACTGACTACAGGCATTGTGGAAATATAATTTCTCTTCACTTCCCTGCCAATGCTCGAGTGACGATGTGCTCCCTTGCTATGAGGCAGCATAAAATTTAGATGCTAGTCACGATGAAGGTAGTAAGAAAGAAACTTAAAGACCTCAGTAAATTTCCCTTCTAAGTGTTCCCTTTTCAAAGGTAAATGGTCTTATTCTTTGTAATCTCTCTTTGTATGTTAACAGCTTTCACAATGCTAACTCTTTTGTAAGAAAAGCACATTACAGTCCCAGACTGCTTTATCTCTGGTAAAGAAGCCAAAGGAGGAAGAAGCCAATACATTTTTTTTATTTTTTAAGTCCACCACCTACTCAGCACACATGTACTGTAAATTCAAGACGTGAATGTTACTCAAAGAAGCAAGTGTGATGTCACAAGTGTTTTAATAGCCTTTGATTTATTTCCCTAAGTGCTTTATTAAGATGATGCACAACAGCGTTTAGAAGCCAAATGCAGTTTTAGGAGAGATTTGGAGGAGGTGTTTTCAATCTCCTGACTTTTCTTCAACACAGTAATTTTTTTGATTGAGGCAGAAGGGCCCTGGATTCAGAACAGGGATTCTACTTCTTATTTAGTGTTTCTTTGTGAGTTAATCAGTCCACTTTGTGATTTGAGTGGGTAGGAGTATGAATGAACTTACTGTGATAGAAAAGAGCTGCATGGTTCAGAGAACAGGATACTGGCTGAGGTTGGGTGATTTGTGCTCTGTCGCTGTATGGGTTTGTGGCTATTAGATGGTGAAATATTTGGTTAGGCATAATCAGGAATCAGCAAATTTGTGTGTATCAAAAGTCAGCTGCAAGGATTCATCTTCTGCAAGATATTTCTAATGATGTTCTGCAAGGTTAGTTGTAGGTGGAGTGATATAGGGCATATTTGCCATTAGTCTGGCAATAAATCTGGTATAATGTCCACGTTTTAAGACAGGCAGGGTAGTGAATCATAAAGAGACCTGAGGTAGTCACAGTGAGCAAATGGATTACTTTAGTAGGCTGAGCTCACTTGAAGAAATGTGTTATAGTCCAACAAAGCATAATACCAGGACAGGGGCTGAAGGCTGTACTTAGCAGTAGTATATACTGTCTACTTACAGGAGGAGTAGGAGCTGGAATAGGCAGAGAACTGAACGTCGTGTCCCATTGTGAAAGGGCCAAAATGCTTTGATCAATGGCTGTATCAACTAAGGAGCCAGGAATTGAATTTGTAAAGAAATTAAAACTATGAAACATTTATTTTAAGACTTCTATTTGACATGAAAAAAATTCTGTGACAATGCACAATTTTCAATGAAACTCTGCACCCAGGGTGGAATTTCTGGGCAGAATTGAAAGAGAAATGGACAGCGTAGTGCAATACACTGTTTCGGATCTTTCTATGTTCCAGGAAAAAAAAATAATCTAAATATACCCACAAAGGATGCCATTTGTGGCCCAGAAAGGCACAGAATCCCTACTGTTGGAGCCTGGGAGAGTATTTACAGGAAGTATGAATTTGTGCTTCCTGAAGTCTTGCACAGATATATATTATTAATGATCATCAGAGACAGGGTACCAAGCTAAATGAACTTCTGCTCTGAGATGCCTACCACAAGGTAATGCTAGCACAGAACTCTGTAAATCTACTCAGTGGAGGCGGTGCTATTGTGATGTAGTTGCACCTCATAGCTAAATTTGCTCATTTTCATTTTGCTTAAGATAATTAGTTAACACTAATTAATTCCAAATTGCCCAATTCAGCACAATGTTGATTTGAATTAAAGAATGGATATAAAATTAAACTAATCTGAACACCACACGTAAGGTAATCATATAGCAAATGCTGGAAATTGTAAGTGAACCAAATTTCTCAATTTATAAGAATAGTGACTTGGGAGGCGAAACAAAAGAAAGAAGATATATCATTAATATAGCGAGCAAAAGATTGCTCAGGTGAGGTCAAAAGTAAGTACTGAAGAGAGAGGTAGGGAAGGAAATCTGGTTTTTGAAGCAAAGAAGGTTAGACATGGTTAAGGTTAGAGGGGTTGCATAAGGAGTCAGCTCTTCCGCTTATAGAAACTGGTATTAATTCACTGACCTGAGTCAAACTGCACCACTTTCCACTAGGTGTTGATCTGCTCCAGAAATTACTTCTGGCCACTGATATAAAAACAGCATCACCCTTCTTGTTAGGCTTTTCTTCTTAGTATTGATATTATTTGGATAACTGCTACTACCGCTTAGGTTTTTAGTGTTATCAAAATGCAAAGTAAACAGAAAAGGTGGTTGAAAATACACTAAGTGAGGCTATAAAGTCTATTCAATCTATGTACCATTAGAAAATAATGGTCAGTATTGTAATAAGTATAAATTCATTGTCCAGCCCCCCTATTAACGTAATTAAAAAGGCATTGGATTTGGCAGTTGGCGTCTCTTACATTCAGTGGCTCTTTATTGTTTTAGAAGAAACCTGCTGAGTCAATTGGTTCAGAAATAAGATGGAATAAACCTCTCAGAGTAAACAAGGCTTGTTAATTTGCAGAATTTCTGTTGAAATTGCTTGGAAAAAAACCTCGTATAGAGATATAATAGCCTAGTTTTATGTATGTGGATTATCTCTGATGTGCAGTAACTCCTTGGAATGCTGGTTAGGACTCTGAGGGAAAAAAAAAAGGGAGGGGGGAGTTTTCTTAGTTTGGTACAGGAGAGAATGAAAGATTTAGAATTATTTAGTAAATGGATTCAAGTGCAAGAGGAGGTACACGTTGGTCTCAAGTTAGGCCAGGGAAGGTTCAAATTGAGTATTAGGAAAAATTTCTTCACCAAAAGAATGGTGAAGCATTGGAACCGTCTGTCCAGGGAGGTGGTGGAGTTACTGTCCTTTGGATGTTTAAAAAAAAATGGTAGACATCACGCTTTGGAAGATGGTTTAGTGGTTACAGTGGTGTAGAACTGACAGTTGGACTTTATGGTCATGAAGGTCTCTTCCAACCTTGATGATTCAATGATTCTATGTTGTACTTCCTTCCAAACCAAACCCAAAATCCAAGTGTGTCTCATTTAGCTGAGGGAAGGTCTGAGACAATTTACTCTTGTTACCCGTAGCTATCACGCAAATCTTTTTTATTATAAGTAATCCCATCAAGTCAGGAAGAACTGATTATTGAATAAGGAAGGCCCATTTCAGTCATACAAAGAGCTCTTTTGGATCAAATCAAAGATCTGCTTGTTTCAGTACCTTGCCTTCAGTATGAACGTGTAGCAGATAAAGAGGAAAGGATATAAGAATAAGGACAAGTATGTGTGATACTTTCCCCATGTACCTTTCCAGTTAAAAATGACTTCTCACTCCAGCATTTTATAAAACTGTCAGAGTGTTTATTAGCAATATTTATTAGCCCTTGGGGGATGTGTTTATATGGGGGTGATTTCTCCTTTTCAGAATGTATCCTTCATTTGAGACAATACAAACCTTTAGCATGCAGAATGATGGACAGCTAAACAGCACTGGCTGGTTGTTGGCCTGTCAGCTGCAGTGAGAGCTGAATTAATGCTCGAGAACTCTATCCTAGCCAAACCCAGGAGAAGTTATATGTGCTTTTAGCCACCCAGTTTCTTTTCCCTACACCTCTTTATACATGTGAAGTCCTGCTATGTGATGAAAGCAAATTCACCCAGCTGTACCTTACCTTAGAAGATGAACTTGCCACTGCCCATGGAAGTGGAAAAAAAGTAAATGATACAAAATTATATGTGTTGTGTAGCCTTTAGGGCAATGAGCTCCATATGGCAGATGGAGAACAGAGTGTCTTTTGAATTTTATTGATTGCTCTTTAAGTGTTTCCTTATCCTTTTAATGAATGGACAAAGTGAAAGAGGTGACTTTGGAAAGCTCCAGTAAGCAGTAAGGAAAAATTCTGGTTCTTTAGTGAACTTGAGCTGTATGGATATGTACCATGCTGCTTACTAGAAAAATGGAAGTAAGGAAGAATAAAGTGGTGGTCCTGGACGATCTTCTGCTCTATGCTACTTCCAG
Source organism: Zapornia atra (assembly GCA_013400835.1). Classification (NCBI taxonomy): domain Eukaryota; kingdom Metazoa; phylum Chordata; class Aves; order Gruiformes; family Rallidae; genus Zapornia; species Zapornia atra. The sequence continues at coordinate 52,347 of VZTU01008495.1, read as the reverse complement.
GCTGGTCATACGATTCTGTCTCCTCAGAAATATTCTTCTCTTCAGAGAGATGGCAGTGACCTTGACACTAAAGACCCAGCTACTTGGAACACATGACTCAACATGTCAGTGACTCCTATATAATTAGTGTTCCTGAAATTATAATGGGGACATTATTGGCTTGTTTGTTTAATTTTCTGAATGAACCTAGTGTGATCACTGCCCTCTTCTGGTTCAATATGAAGTAGAGAATTGAATCTACCTCCTTTCCTGTTTGATAGATTGATTTCCTATGAGAATGAGTCCCCACAAAGCGGGGGCTTGGACCTTTTTTGGTCAGAAATGAAAAAGCAGAGGAGTTAAAAATCTAGCAAGCTGTGCCTTCTCTCTTCCAAGAATGAAGTCTGAAAGGCAGCCTTAGCTTCTGTAAAGCCTAGAGATTCACCATCTCATAGGATGAGTCAGCCTCTAGTCTGCCTGCAAAATACCTATTCACTGATGGAAAGTTGGGGGAAAGGGGAATCATGGACATTGCCAGCATTACTTACAGTGGCTCCAGGTGATGTTATACATGGAATTATACTGGCACCATGTCTGCCTGCCCTAATAGAGGAACACACACGTAACTTGAAGATTAAGTGTGGATACCTCTGCTAGTAACTTTAAGGATCTAGTCTTGATGGAAGGATTTCTATTACTTTGGAAAACACAGAAAAGGTCATTGCTCAGTTTAGTGCATGGAGAAAGTACACGTGAATTGTGTAGCATAAGTCTGGTTGCATAATTTCATTCGTTTTGGCACCTGTTTAATTTCACATAGGAACTGATGTCTTCCAGCTGCACTTAATGAGCTCAAATCCATCCAGGAAGGGGGAGAGGATGCCAAGTGAATCAGCAACATCTGAGTTGCCTTAGAGACTTATCTGTGTATTTAACCTATGCTTGACAGTCATCATATATGTGTCTTACAATATCTCACTGGGCATTGTTATCCCGTCCTCCCCTATAGGTTTGTCCCTTCCTTTTCTTCCTGAAATGCTGCTTCTCTGATATCCTTGCTTCTGTCCTTTCCTTTGTTAGCTTCAAGAAGTTTTATTTCTTGCTCTGAAAGCTACATATTCCATGTATATTTTTCTTATGCAACATTACATAAAACCCCAGCATTTTGCTGATTGCAGATGTCATGAACATTTCTCTTCTCAATCACTAAACCTTTAGCAGGCTTTTATGTAATTATATATGACAATTACATAGACTGTCCTGTAAACTGTCATTAAGTCTGTAGAAAAGCTTGTGTGGATTTCAGTAAGCTTGGGGTCAGACTCTTTACCAGGTTTTTTTCCTAACCAAAATGACAGAATGGTTTTTCTCATTATTTATTTTGCCTTTTCTGTGCCACCCATAAGTACACAGAGTTCTTTTAAATTGAATTAATATTTGTAAAATTGTTTGGGCATTTACCAGTAATGTACCTCTTATGCAGGTAATCCTTGCATTAGGACTATTGCAGCCGACTATCTTGTGAGTCAGGTGGCTACAGCAGACAGGTGAGCCCGAGGTAGTGGGGAAGGGAGTGTTGCTGCCACATCAGGCAATGACTCACAGCTTCCTGCCCAACTTCTTGGAGGAGTTTACACCATCTGCTGTTGGCATCTGATTCCCAGGAGAGATTTGAAGTGTGTGAATAGGAGCTAAAGTTAATATCAGAGATTAGTGAACCCAGAGGGCTATGGAGGATCAAACTCAGGTGACTCAATAGGCTTATTGTCCAAGGGATTGGAGATGATCAGGCAGAGGCAAATTCTAAGGAAAAAGTTGACTGAGGCTAAAGGACTCTACCTTTCTTTTTTGATATCTGATTGGTGGCTGGTGTGCTGAAACAGAAACATTAAAATGGGTGCAGGTGGGTAAGTTTGATTGATGGCCAGCTAAGGCTGTTGTACTTGGTGATGTGTCATTGGGATCACTGTGCATTCTCTAAGACACAAAAAGGTGAAAAATAAATCATCAGGCACCCCACAGTAAGTTAGGCTCTCCTGACCATGCTCTGCTCCTGCTCCTCTGCAGCAGGGTGCCATGGCCTCTCTCTTGCTCTGTGGTTCTGTGTAGTGAGTGCAGGTGGCTGACCTGATTTTTAAGTTACCAGCTGTGTCTGGTGTGTGGCTGCAACATTGCTGTACAGCTGTGGCAGAGACCTGTGGGAGGTGAAGATCACGAGCTGGCAGTACTCCTACTAAGAGGCCCAAGCTTGCTGTTGCTCATTCAGCAAGCTCACAGAACAGTTTGTTCAGAAAAGCAATGTATATTAAATATTGCTCTCTAATGTATAAGTTAAAAAAAAGGTAGGATAAACAACCAAGAGGCCTAGATTCTGTGTAGGACCAGGTCTGGCAGCAAAGCTCTTCTGTAGAGCCCTGCAAAAATGAGGTAGTTACACTGAAGGAGCTCAATTTGCCAGCCTCTGAATTGGCTGGGATTTGTCAGCATGATCATTTCCCAGTGATACAGTGAGGAAGATGCAGTTAGTGTTGCCTTTCTGCCACAGTCACAGAGTAGACAAGTAATCCTGTTGTCTTCATTTAGCATTAAAAGACTGTTCCATTAGTTAAAATAATAGATGAGGAGTGGGCTTGTCTGGAGATAGAGAGCAGAGATCTAGCCCCAGTCCCCAGGCAGGGGTGTATGTGTTTTACTTTTAGTGTTCCAATGCTGTTATTTACTGCACTCTAGTCTGACTTTCTGGAATTAATAATTTATTATTCTTAGTTACCAGTTCTTTCCCGAAAGTAGACTCTTTACTACTGCATTGCCCACCAACACTGCAGATCAGATGGTCTATCAATTGCCACAATAATCACTTTTACCTGTCTTCACTACTGATTTTCTAAAGTAAACTTTACTCTTACCTGCTGCTCCACTTCCTGAATCTTTTTTGCTCCGTCAGCCAAAGGCTTCTATTTCGGCAGATCCCAAAGGTGTAGTTTCTTAATTCCCTGGTTCATTTTGAAATAATTCCCCAGCTGGTACCAATCACTGGGATGAATGTAGGTATGCTGATTAGCTGCTTTGACAACTATGTCTAATTAGCTGAGCTGGTATCTCCCTTACTGAATACCCAAAGGAGGTCTTTTTTTTGCAGGTTTTATTTAGATGAGCTAGGAGGTAATCATTATGCACGAGTCCAGTGGTTGAAGACATTTTAGCCTCTGACCAAGCTCAATAACCTTAATTCCTGGAGGCAAAATAGGCCTCGTGTTTCGGGGGTGACAGTGTTTTGGGGTCCCAAGAATGGCCATTTGTCCACTTCCTGACTAATAAGAGCTCCCAGCACTGATGGCTACATGTGTCCTGCATAATTCAATCATCTTCCTGAATCTTGGCCTAAATACTGTTTGTATTTATCCATGTTCATCAATGTGGCTGAAGAAGTTTGGTAACATAGGCCCTTTTCTTTTGGTGTCTCTAAACTACTGGTGGATGCAAAGGTAAGCTTCCTGGAAGTGAAGTTTTTTCATTTAAACAGTAAGAGGAAATGGTTAGAGAAGAGTATTATAAATGGCAAGGTGGTTAAAAGTGTGTCTGGCATATCCTGTAGTAAATAGGCTAGGGCAATTATTTGTAGCAAAGGGATTTTATATGGTGTTGAAAAAAGCGTACAATTGCTCTCCCACCGAGAGATTCCTTCTAGGTCTCCCATATCAGTGAGAGCGCCATAAAGCCAGTCTTGGGACAGTAGTGCCTTCTTTGGTGGCTGTTTTTTTTACAGAGTTTGGGAATGTTTGCCTCAGATGTCTTACTGTGAAGGGTTTTCAGGGTGATTTGAACTAGTTTGGATTGCGACACAATTGCTCCTTCACCCTTGGTCAAAGCCCTTTCTCTGCCCCATTCCATCAACGTCCCTTAAGTGCCATTTAAGAGGTAGCTTTTCCTGAGCCTTCTTTTCTCCTGGTTTGCTTCCTCTGTTCTTTTCACCAGCAACTTCTCTCTTAAATACTGCTACTTTGTTCTTAGAGCAAACACCCCACAAGCCAAGCCAGAACAAAATATTGCAGAACAGCCCCACATCTATCTTATCTCCTATACACCATTTTGAAATGTCCTTTATAAAAATCGTTAGAAGCTCAGGAATCCAATAAAACCTGTAGGTTTTTTTAACCATTAATAACGTTAGGATTTTTCCCGTTAAGTCTTAACATGAAATAAATTTTAAAAAAAATAACACAGGAATTTTATTACATACTCTCCAATGGTTCTGTTCTGCTCTCATAAATAAAACATTACTACAGAAATACACTTATTTTAATATATTTTCACACTACCACCCAGCTTGCGTTTCTTGACTCTTAGCAACCTCACGCAGTGTTGATGACTTCATGGGACCACTGCGGTGCTGTGTGCGGATGAGTCAGCTTTTCATTTTCAAAGTAGCTTTACTTTTCTCTTGGATCCACACATCTCTCATACAAAACCGAACTCACCGTCTGAGGTTTGTCGTGGCCCGACTTCAGAGCCATGCTTGACTCCATTGCTACAAGAAAATGCATCTTCAGCTGCTGTTTGCAATCACCAGATCTAAATGGTTCTATAGGTGCAAGGACTTTTTTTTGCACGTTTTGTTTGCTTATCGTCTGCTGTGAAACTAGAAGAGTCAGTCCAGCCTTAGCTCCACCTAGACCTGATTTTTATTACCTATATCTTGCTGATAGTTGAGATTATCCAGGCTTTTCTCTTTCATTCCCTTTTATGGACCAGTAAATCCTTTTTGTTACACTGGAAATGTGCAGAGTTTCATTTTTACTTTAATGAACTGCTGCTGGGAGACTCCTTCCCTTTTTGAACCCAATCACTTTGTCAGCTTGATTAGTCAAATTGCTGGCAAATCTATTACTCTTCTCCATAATCATGAGTGTAGTTGCACTATTAAACATCTCTCTCTGTCCTACACAAGCTGAGTTCGGAGGGCTGAAAGAGAGCATCACCCCACAATAATAAGTAATATAGTGGTTCAGAGAGCTCCCTTCAGATGGAGGAGGCTTCTAAATTAAAGTTTTGTATCATTCAAGAATGACTGTATCTCAGCATTTGCCTTGCTGTAAAAAAACATTTGATTGAAACTAATTTCAGTATATTGGTGGTTGCTGCAGTAACACCCCCAACTGTTGTTTTAATACTTAGACAAATGCATCAGTACTTTAGCTGACTGTTTTGCTATATGCTGTCCGCTCCTTCTACCAAAGCCTGGACCTTTCACATCCCAAGTGAAAATCTTCCCAGAACCAACTAATCTGCTGCTTCTGATATTCTGCCAGGAAATTGTGTTCAGAAGCTTTTCTAAAAAGTTTTGTTTTGGCAGGTTGGCATTTTCTAAAGTGAAAACATGTGTCTGAAACATTTCTAAGTGACCCTGCAGATGACTGAATTGAATTTCAGTTTTATCTCTGAACTTTCGATGTGTGTGAGGGTGGGTTTTTTTTTGTTTCGATTTCTTCCCCAACCACCCCTTCTAGGCAGGAGCACAAGCCTGTGAAATAATGAAGATTGTTCAGGTAGTGACAGTACAGATGTCAAAGATACTCTTTGAGGCCTCTCCAGGGCTCCTAGAGAGCTTGGGAGTTGACAGGGAAATTTACCCCATGATGAACCTACTTAGCTGGTTGGAAAAACAGAATTTCTGTTTTGTGAGGAATTTTGCATTTCTCAAACTACAGGAAAACATGATCGTAAAAAAGACTGAAACTTGTCCCTAAACAGATGATATTCAGCCATCTGACTGGGAAGGTTGGATAAGTCCCTAGGAAGTGTCTTGATTCTATCCAGAAATTGTCACCTGATGTAAAACATGCTTAGGAAAAACTTTATTTTTAATGAAAAACCTACTAGGATACATTACATTCTTGTACAGGTGGGACAGTAACATGAGGTCTTAATCTCAGTGCCCATTAACAATTAAAGGCTCGTTATCAGTGTGGAAATGCTACAACATCTCATGTGATTGTGTGTTCACTGGAGGTGCTCTTCAAAGGTTAAAATGCTGCAGCTTGTATCTTGCTTTTTATTTCTGATGGTGCCAGGTGTCACAGGCTGCAGAGTTCGGAGGGGTGTACAGCAAGGGGCTTGCTTTTCTCCCCTTTGTGGGTTGAACTTGCTTTGGGCTTTTGCAGAATACTTTTCTGCCACCCAGCAGGGTAAGTCTTGCTGTCTCTGAGGAAGTGTGAACACAGAAATTTTTCGCACAACAAGATTCTGCAGAATCCATGGGAGTAGGCATCTTTTGAGTCTGCTGAGCAACTTCCAAGCTTGGATGTGTGATTCACGTGAGTAAAGTGGCTTATGCACTACTTTTTGCTTGATGGTAGATTCATCTTCAAGCTTTTTTGAGTCTTGATTCAACCATGCAATAGTAGCAGGAATTCTTTTTTGTGTCCAGTTTTGGTCAGTCTTATTTCAAAAGGGGTCTGTTTGAAATAGGAAAGCTTCAGAGCAGTGAGAATGAGTCATGGTATGGAGTGACTTCAGTGGAAGGAATGATTGAGCTGACCAGAAATCTTTGGTGGAATGTGACAACTAATGGGGACACATCAGATACCTGTAAAATCATGAAAGTCTCAAAGAAAGAATGGATTGCTTGTTTCCTCTCTTAGTGATTAGACACCATAAAATAAATATATCAGAAAGCAAATTCAAGGCAAAGGAGGTGTATTAATTGCCTGTGCTAGAGTTAATTTGCACTCTCAGGGTAATGTAAGATTGGAACCAGGAAGTTTACCTGACTTGATACTACATTCCATATTGCAGTGGTATAAACCTGGGAACCTGTGACTTTATGGGCTGGTTCCCTGACAAAGACTGTGTAGAACTTGAGAAATTGTGCTGCTGAGGCTGGTTCCAGCAAGGGTGAAACATTTTCGTGTCTCCCTATAGTGGTTTGACCAGAACTCTGAACAAAACAAGGTACAGGTTTTCTGTAGCACACAGAGCAGGGAAGCCAGAATCTGCCACGTGTGGTCCACTCAGAACTTGTGTTTATGCAGATGTGATTAACTGTGCCTTTTAATTGTGGAAGAGCTGTCTTGGGTGACTGATGCTGAGCACTTGTCTTTCTAGGCTGGAGACAGGACCAACTCCAGCTGCAGGGGAACTGGGCTCATGCTGGGAGTGAGACAGCAGTACAGGTATCACCTCCCTGCTCGCTGTGCCATTGCCCTGGAAAGTTGAAGTTCCTCTGACAGGCACAGGAGCAATAATAAATCCTCATGGGGCATGCACACAATAATTCCTCTCTGTAGCACACAAGGTTGTTCCTGTTGCTGCAGGAGTTAGAAATGAGAAGTCTGACTTGTCAGGGGCTTGTCTAAACACTCCCAGCTCTGCATTCCCCACTTCCTATGGTGTGGTCTGGCTCCAGTCCAGACCCAGTCCTTGAACAGTGGGGCAGGAATATTTCTGCTTTGCCCACGTGTCTGAGCAGCCTTTGGCCTGTCTGTGTAGGGAGGCATCAGTGAGCCTTCTCCCTTGGGCACCTGACACTTTTCTCCTTTGATTGACAGGCCTCTGTCGAAGCCAGCTTGAAAAGTGTTTGCAGTTGAAACAAGTGGAGCAAATTCTAATTTGTCTGGAATGGGCCCTACTGTTAAATGTTAAACTGACCTTTTCAAGAGAAATTTACTTGATAGTTCTAAGTGAAGCCCTGCTTTAAGCTAAACCTGTCACTGCAACATGATTAAATTCACTTAAATGTACATCAGTTGCACATATTATTAATGGAAATTGAAATCAGCCTAAATGGTAACCATAAATTTTAAAGCAGGGGGAAGAGGATGGAGATAGGAAAAACCATACATGATGTGAAGGTTAAGGTGCCTTATTCACCAAAGATTAGGTGGGCTGAATGGGGAGCTTTGTTCTTGAAGCAATGAAAAATCACTGACTACTTTTTTGTGTACTTACAGTGCTCTGATTCTAATCCCCCGAGGAAGGGGGATTCAGTGCGGTTTGGGCAGGGGTTTCATCTGTGGAGACCTAGAAGAATTGGTCACAGTTGTCTGGTCTTATTTCACCTGCTACTGGACCTTTAAGCAAGAAAATAGCAGATTCCTAGCAGCCTGTTTGGTGGAGCTGTGTGTATAGGTAGCGTTGAAAGTGGGGTTTGGGGCATACCTGTGATACAGGAATGTCTGTTCTCCAGTTGAACTCTGTATTTAAAACACTGCACCCATTCTTGCCTCCGTCTCCTCCCCACTATCAGTGTGACAGTTTCAGTGTTTGGTTATTGTGATGAGTGTCTGTTCTAATTGGGCCCTAATAAATCAAAACTAAATTGAAAACCTTCCACTTATGGGCATTTATCAGTGACTTTCCATCAAGCAGAAGGACAGGACTTGGCAAGCATCTTCCGGAGAAATGTCTGGGGACTTACAAAGGTTCTTTTGAGGGTGTTATCTTTATGTAGCTGTGTGACCTTTGTGATTCAAAGTGCAAATTTGAACCTTTTGTAATTAATAGTTCTCATTCTACCAGACTTGTCTTTCACATAGGTGAAATTAGCCTGGCTTTTTCCAGCTGTTTTGGGACATAGATTACTTCCATGTCACACTAAATATTACTCTAGAATTAGAGTTGGTGATGTTTGAGGATGATAGGATTATTATAAGAAGGTAGCAGGACTTCTCAGGTATTTAGTTGAGTTCCTGCTGGTAGCATCTTTTTAGTGGCTGGATTGTATCATTGAAGTCTTTATGCACCCGCAGCTTTGGAAAGAACTTCCTCGTAATTTTAATTCCAAATAAAATAAAACCAGATGGTTTGAGGGGAAAAAAATCTTCTGGTCAAATGATTTATTTTTTTTTAAAGGTACTTTTATGTAAGTTGTAAGGAAGGGATCAATATGCCCCATCAGTAAGGATTCTAGTATAATGGAATCTTTTCAAGATGTTTCAATCTGGAGTCTTTGTTTTCTCAAAACCAAAAAATATAATTAATACAAGATGACTTTGCAATGCAGGGCAAAGTGGTAACTTAATCTTGTGCAAGATGTTTCTGATATGAAATTTGCAATCTAGCTTTAACTTTCTTTTATCATTTACTAGTAACATAAAAGCAAGATCCCATTTTATCTGTAGCTGGAACTGACTTAAAGATGACTTTCAAAATCAAAGAACCAGAAGAGCTAAGCTCATTTCTAGACTATCAGCCTGCAATTCCTCTACGCACAAATGCCAGTGTATCAGTTCCCTAATAGACTGAACACCTCACCTTGACCACATCTTGCTCTATTCTTAATACATCACACATGGTCCTGACCATTTTTTTCTGCAGAGTGATTTGGAGCATGCATTCTCCTCAGGTCTGAGAAATGGTATTAATCTTCTACTGTGTACTTTCATTTCATTTCCTGTAAAAATCCATCTTCTGCTGCTGGAGTTGACCTAAGGTTAGATGTCAAAGGAACAAATTACTGTCACTTGCTCGATACCTCAAGAGTAGCTATAAATAGCAAGCTTTGTAACCCTAGTGATCCTTGAGATACATAGCGATAAATATGCTTCTACCAACCAAGAAGAAGAAAAAAGCTGCATGGCTCTGGATGATGGATATTTTTTGAAACTGACACAAACAGTACAGCTGCATCATTCACATGGTTCTTAAAAAGTAACTCTCATTGTATCTACCTGGTAGTATTAATTAGTGATGTTTGGGTGCAGTAATTCACTAGCACGTTTTTTAAATACAGCAACAACAAATTCTGTCTTAGGTGATGTGGTAGAGTAACAGTCTAGCTAACAGCTTAGCCTGTTCACTACCAGGACTCAGAGAACTAATTGAAACCTTTTCAGAGGAACAGCTTTCTGGTGGGAAATGCAGCGTTAGTCAGATAAATCTTTCACAATATTTAAAAAAGAAATCTTAACAGACAATGTTGGAATGATTTGAAACTGAAAGTATGTTTCTTTTTGATTCTCTCCTTGCTTTGTTTGAGCTTTTTTTTTTCTTTTTTCCCATGGGGTGACAGCTAGACTGTATTATAAAATACTCAGTTGAATGGATAATCATAACCCTGGGACTAGTAGGATGAAACATTCCAAATTAAGAGGTTATTTTTATTTTTTACTTGATCTCTTGTTCCACTGTATTCTTATTCTGTCCAGATTTTGGGAATTATGACAGTTTAAAATTGGGCAAAGAAAATTTTGTTTTCATTGCCTAAGGAATGGGAATTCCATCCTCCAATTTACTTTAATATAAATTAAAGCATGAGTCATGATTTTAGCTGACTTTCAAATGCTACTGGTCCTTCAGAGTTACTCCATTTGTAACAACCAAGGGGCTTGGATAGCTATTTTGAAAATAATGTCTTGGGCTGTGTGGTTCTTTTAAGCTTTCTAGCTGTTGATATGCACTGGCAGGATAGAACAAAGATTGCATATTGTGTTGCAAACACTTGGATGGCGCTAGCTAGGAAACCTCTTCTGCAGGGTGTGTACTAAAAGCCAGATAAGACCTGCAATACTTTTATGACACAATAAAACTTCTTGCTCTTAATTGGAGATGGACTAAAGCAGTTTTCTGGGTATATAACATGACTACAGATGCCAACATAGCTCTGCTGAGCTGCTATATCAAACCTTGTTACTGTGCTCAGCCTGCTGTGAGGGTTTTGGGGTGTTTTTGCCTCGCAACACTCACCTTTTCAACAAAACTGCAGTGACCTCAGTGTTATGATGGGGTGGAGAGTGTAGGACATGGATGGTTGTCTCATCTCACTGATTAATGGAAAAGCTTCCTGTTGCTCTGCCCTCAAGCTACAAAATCCATTAACCACCCCTTGGGGTGCCTGAAATTTATTCTGGCCATTACCATCAATTAGAAAGTTAATAGTGTGATGATTACTGGGCTACAGTCCTAGCTATTTGTGTGATTTACACCAGAGGGGTGGAAATGGGAAGATACAACACTCAAAGAACCGCTTTATAAGCAAGAATTGGTGTTAAGAGTGCAGTGATGTCAGTGTAAACATATGTCAAGAAAAAAATCGTTGGTCATTCTCAATTCTTCCGAGTTAAAAGACATCTTTAAATTTAAGTGTAAGGAAGAAGAACTTTAATATCCATTACAGCTGAGATTTTTTTGGTGATGTCCATATGCCTTGAGTCAGGCAGGGCCTATGGGAATGGCTTCATTCTGAGTTGCAGTGTTATTTGGGAGAGAATACTCTGATGAAGGAAATGTGGAAATTTGCATCCTAGCCTGCTTGTTTGTTTTGACAAACAAGTCAGGTGGACAAGGAGATCTTCCAAACCGGTGCTTTCCCTCTGTAGTCAGTCCACTGATATCCAAAAATTTCCCTAAGGTAGCAAGGAACAATCCTGTTGCCAGTAAACTTTCATTCCTTTCTTCAGGATCTGTTCATTCACTGAAAATAATTCTGTGACAAGAAATTAAAAAGTTATTGGAAAACAGTACTGTGGATTTAGAGAAGGAGAAAATGCTTGGAGGGTACATACAGTCAGATGTGTAAGTGTAAATAACATATTAGCTTTTGGTATATATCAAATAGCTTCCCGAAATCAGTGGTTCTACTGGAGTTACCCACATGTGTCCAGGGACTGTGACACAAAAGGTCTCATAGAAAGAGTGGGAAAGATTGCACTAGTGTTTCAGCCAGAGCAACGCTACTGCCATCCTCTCAAGTCTTTTCACTGGAGGTGTTGCTGTGATGGCTGTCCCTTTGTTTCTTGCTGCTGGCTTTCACCTAACACTGAATTAGAATAGTTAAAGTGGTTATGATTGCTGGCTTCCCTATGCTCTTCTTGACTTTTATGGCTTCTGTCAGGGACTGGAGAGGAGTCTTTCAGACCACAGGAGGATAAGAAGCTAATGGGGTCGTCCACAGCAAACCCCTAGATTTACAGTCTGTTCCTGCAAAACAGTGCCAAGAAAACACTTTCAGGGCAGAGTCAAATCTCAGTGTGTTATTTTTGGTACACTTGCAAGAAAAATCACCATGTCTTTCTTGCGTTCTGACAGCAAAGATCCTTTCGCATTTCCTGGAAGCAGCTGCTCCAAGACAGGGCAAGTTGATTGTTGGTACTATCCAGTTCCACATCTACCGTGGTGCGTCTTCATAGTAAAAGCTTTGGGTTTACACAAGAGTGTGATCAGGATACAACCTCTGATCAGGAGCCAGAAGAGTGGGGAATCTGGGTATTGATTTTTATCAGCTCCCAGAATCTTCTGTTCTTAGCGTACTGGCAAGAGAAACTATTGTATTGTGGAGTCAAAGGGGGATTGTTGTCTTGGTCAAACAAGACAGGAGAGACATGTAAAATTAGAGAGGCAATTAAGGGGGGCGGGGAGGATTGAATCATTCTCATCTAATCAAAATTTGATCTTTTTTTCTGCTGAAGCATTCAATCTTGCTCTTTTCTTTGGGTATCCAACCTTTATGCAGCAATTTCTGTGAAGCCTGAAGGTAAAAAAAGTCCATCTCCATAATACAGTGGAATGTTACTTTTTCTGAAAAAGCCAATCACATCAGAAACTGATATTAAAAAAAAGCCCTTTAATGCCAACTTGCAAGCAAAAGATGCCTGGGGATTGTTAAACATTAAAGTTTGATCTGAGTTCTGCTGTCCTATGGCTATTTCTGTAAGATGAGAGGATCTAAAGAGTAGTTATGCAACAGGATACATGTGTAACCAGAGCTGAAACAGTTATATCCACATTAGTGTTTTGCCTTTACCTCATATTACTTTTCATTCTTCACTTTTGATGATCAACACCACAGACTCTTTCTGCTCCAGGTTTTCATTTCCAGTGAATTTACCAAGTGTCTCCAAGAAGCTGGGTAAGCGATGTGGACTTGTTTGTTCTAAAGGTTGTTTGCAATAGGCAATACAGACATGAATGATCTTTGCAAAGAATACTATGCTTTTAGCATAATAGATGTGAACTAGTCTTTAGCAGTTCACGGAGGGACAGGGTTTGCATCAGAACAAGGTCAGTGGAGATCAATCCAGGCGGACCGTTTCAGCAGAAGAGTGTCTAAGCCCATTCAGCACAATTCTTCCAAGTTTTCAGGTAATTATACCCCCCCATGCCCCCCGACAAACATTTGTAGGGCCTCATGTTCTGCTTGGACAATTGGAGGGGCTTCTAAGTTTCTGTCAATGTCTTGCCAAGTATGTCAGCATTCACATGCTACTCAGATTATTAGGAGAATTCTTTCTTTTTCCTTGCATTCAACAATCTTAAGTCTTGCTGCTGCCTAATGCTGTGCATTATGGTATTAGTAGGTTTGCTGTTCTGTCTGTTCAACTGGGAACACTGGCATGTTCATTGTTATCGTTTCCCTTCACTTCTCCCCTCACTTAGGTACTCATAAGAAATAACCTCACCCTGATTACATGGCTTCCTTTTATCCTATATGGCCTACCTTCTGTCGTGTTGGAAGTTTCCCACCCTCATCATCCCATGACTCCTGAAGCTATTAACCAAATTCTAGTTAACCTTGACAGAAGGATTCATAAGCCTCAGGCATATTGCACTGCTAATTATTTTACCTAAGAATTTCCAAATTGCAAAGGTTTTGTGCTTCTCCTTGGCCTTTTGAAAGTTGTGGAAGATCTATTGTATTGTGAAAGGTGTGACTTGCTGAAGCCATCATGGTTGGGTTGTACTGGAATGTGGATGGCTATGAAACAGTGACTTATACCATCTACAGCCTGCATCAGTAGATGGAGTTTTAGCCATAAGGTTACAGATTCTGGCAGGCCCTTTACTAAATATATGTAAAGCAATGGATGGTCTGTATTTCGGATAAAAGAGATGGAGGGACACTTATTTTCTGCTTGAGTGGCTGAGTTGCTAACTCTCAACTGAAATAGCAGGGAAGACAAGTTAGCGAAATTTACATTTCTTCAGGCATAATTTTAAGGAGAAATAATCAGCCCATCTGGGTCACCTACAGAGAACATCTCCTGACCCTCCCATGCCCCTATTGCCTTTATTTCTGTTTTGGGAAAGATATCCAATGCGATATGTAAACTCTGGATTGGATGATAAAATATGAGCTGCTTTTCCTGCTTGTCACATCTTCGAATTATTTATAGCAATAATCAGATGAACTATATTAAGCCCAAAATTGCAAGAAATTTGAGTGTGTGTATTTCTGTTCATTTAGATTACTCCAAATAAAAGTTGATTAAAAGAAGAAGAAAATTGAATTTAATTTAACTGATTAAGCAGAGACATGTCAATTTCATAGTTTCCTATTGTTTCTCTGCCATTTTCTTACTCCCTCTTGTCCTAGGTAGGAAACTATTTTGTGATGAGAAAATTCTTTTCATAAGGGAAAAAATATAGACGTTTATGTACACTCATATAAAAATTCATCATTTCTAGTAAAAATTGCAGTCACAGCCCAAACGAAGCAAGATGCTTTCAAAATGGAGGCTTAAATCTGTTTTAAAATGCACATTTAAACTGTATTTAACTTTGTATTTCTTCCTTTCGACATTGATATTAAGGCTCTTTCCAATCCTTATTTCCACACACAAAACCCCAGAAAACTCATGCTGTCAGGATGGAGTGGGAAGTTGGTGGAGCCTGAGGGGACTTGCATTTGGCTCTGTCACAGACTTCCTTCAAATGCAGGATTAGTTATCTATTCTTTCCCTCCATTTCCTGCACCTAGAAAATGGGAACAGTAATACTTGCCAGCCTGCTGAGGGCTTCATGAGAAAAAACGTCATCAGAAATGTGTTCGCTTAGGCAGTGAGACATGTGGGTCCCTTGAGTTTTGAAATCTCTTCTTTTTCTTTATCCTGGTGATGTCTTTAAAAGTTAATTTCAACCTGACAGGGTAAATTTGAAGCTTTTTAATGTGGTGACATGTGCAGTGCCATTACAGACATTTAAAGAAATGCTAGCCACCTCTTTGGCTTGTCACTCCTGTCAGACCACTTAATGCTGCTCTCTTGAACCAAACTCTTGTGAAGGAAGAAAAGCCTTTCTGAACTAGCTTTACTTTGGCTTAATCCTCGCTTAAGTCAAATGAGCTATAGCTAAATAGTAGCCAAGATTCATTAATAAAGTGAGGAAGAGGAGGCTAGGGAAGCCATAAAGGCATAGTATGGTTGGTCCCAAGCAGCAGAAAGGCCTTTAGCAGAGGCAGTGTGTCAGGGACCTCAATCAGTTCAGTGTTGAAAGGGCTCTGCTGCTCAGTGGGATAAAAGTTTTAAATAAAAAGTCCCCAAGCTTTCTAATTCAATATTCTGTGTGTTGGGGGAAAAGGACCAATAACCATTCAGAATGTAACCTCAGGAGAGAAACTTGTATGACTGAGAGTGAGGTCTGCCCCTTTGCTTCATGGAAACTGCTCCCACGGGTTCAGGATTCACTGTGGTTACATCTTGCAATTGCTCTTCAATGTGGAGACGTGAAAATTCCCTCAAAATGTGTCAGTCTCTATGAAGTAGGCAAACAGTTCCCATTAGAAATAAGTAGGGTTTTGGGGAAATACTTATACAAGGAGTTAGAAAGACAGCCAGTGGTGTGCAGGCGAAGCAACGAGATTTGTAAATCAAGAGTAATTTTCTATGAAAATAGGGTGGGATAATTAAACAGTTCTTCCCTGAGAGAGAAGCTGAGATCAGACATTATTTTCTGGAAAAAATACCAGGGTTACACATGAAGAACTTAAAACAGGAATCATACAAAAAGTGACATCTATCAATGGCTTGTGAAAAGTCATAGGAAGAACATGTGAACTTAAATTGTTAGCTGTTAAAGAAGACTTTGACATTACAAGCTTTTGTGAAACATGGTGGCATGACAAAAATCAATGGGAAACTTTAGTACTTGGCTATAAAACCATAAAGGAAAGAGTTTCAATTTAAGTGATGAGGGAATAGCACCTCAGCCTAAAAAGATCCCTGGAAAGAAACAATGCAGGAGTCAACAACTTCACAGCAGAGTTCAAAAACATTGTGCACAGGAATGCAAATACACTCCAGAATTGCCAGCTCCGGTATTTTCCACATTCAGATATGAAAGATCATTTTTAATACCGTAATTATTCCTTTATTCAAAATCTCATTCAGTTGAAAGCCTTTTGTAAGCATAGACTGTAACTCCACAGTTCTTCTTTGTGCTATTTGAAAGCCTTCTATCCAAAAATCTGCTCATGTAGAGACTAATACTATAGCAACTGGCAAATCTTGTGCTCAACTGGCCAATCCCTTTGGAGGTAAACCAGGTGGCAAACGTAGTTATATGGAAGATTGGAACAGATAATCTAATAGCCATTGCTGTTTCTTACTTAAAATACCTGACTTCTGCCAGAAGTGAATTAATGTGCAGGTGAAACAGGCTAGAGACCATATCTTCACACTGCTCTTGGTCATGACATGCTGCTCTGCCCTGCTGCTCTCTAACCACATTACAGATGCTTCTGGTCCTGCCTCCCAGGGCTGGCCACCACTTGGACAGCAGCTAGAGCAGCAAATTAAACCAAAGAGAGTGAAGATGTAATACATAGACAGTCTTCTCATGGTAGAGTTGGGGGAAGCTGTCATGTTAATATGGAAAACCACATGTAACTGGTTGAAAGAGAAAAGATAAAAGGTAAATGGTGCCAATTTAAGTCATTGCTTCCTAATGATGTGTGTTATAATAGGATCTTAATCTGTTAACATAGGTCTTTTATGGGAAGAAAGCTGCATTCTAATAGGCAGGATACATGATGTTACACAGTTTAAAGTCTACACATAACATTTTTCTTTTTTCTCATGTAGTGTGCCAGAAAGGTCTCATGAAAGCACACCTTGACCAAACAATCAGCTGGTTGATTCCTGAAGTCTTCAGCAGCTTATGTAAAATAAATACAGACAACCTTAAATCTGTAACAAAAGGGAGTAAACAGCAACTTGCTAGGGAATTTATTTAATCTATATATTCAAACTGACAGTCCTCTGAATTTTGGTCTGTGCCTCTTGAAAAAGAAGAAAATTTCCATAGGGTTCGTGTTACTAGTTGATTCAGAATGCCTATTATAATTGTGAAATATTGGTAGGAATGGATTGAGATATATTCATGACAGTAGGTGGACTAATGGAATTCAGTGACTTTATTTAAAATGTGCAGGAGTTTATTATAATACTGTAATAGAAATGTCATTTACCCTGACGGGAGGAGAGGGAAAAGCCCTGTCAATGAATAATAATGAAGTTATTTAAATGTCAACTTTCTTGCAAATAGTTTGCAAAATATAAATTATTCTACATGTTTCTAGTTTTGTTTTAATTTATTACTCAGGGAAGTCAGAGCTTCAGTTCCACAGTTTTGGTAATTTTTTTATACTGTCAAATGAACTAGTAATAATTAAAATGTTTATCTTCTTGGGTGTTTGCAGAAATCATTCTGCTTTACTGAAAAATAGGAAGCCTCATTCGAAACAGCTACTGGTAAAATTTGGGATGGATTTAATGGAAGCAATTATATCTAAAATGGGACAGATACAAAGTTCAGAATTGAGTCTAAATACTGTTTCTGAACATTCTTTTACTAAGGATCATTTACATCTCAGTAACATCCACAGTGTCCTAACACATCTATCTTTTTCCATATTTATTTAGACTTGCATATATATATATATCTCAAATCTCTCTGTATATCTTCCTATTTTGAACTCATCTGCACTTATTTTGACTTAGCCTGTAACTGTACCAAGCCAAATCAAGCCAAAAATGATACAATTTACACAGAGATTGAAATTAATGTCATGAAACATGCATAAACACACCACTTCCTCGCAAACAATTTGAGAAAGCATTGCAACACATATGTCAGTCTGCACCTGAGGTAATAAGGTAGGGTTTGCTACATAGAGTTTTTCTGTAGCTGTTGCTTTTCAGGAGATGGTTCAAAAAGTATAGAATTTCAGTTTTGTGCCCTACAGACCCAGCATTTAGTCTTTTCAGATTATTTATGCCATCATTTGCTTGCTCTGCTCTGCACTAAAACTGAGTTCTCTGTAGAGCTTCAGCAGGCTACAGCAGCCTACCACACAGTGTGGGACATGTTGGTTGCTATAAACCCATTCCCCTTCAGATAACTGGGACTAAATTGTGGATCCTATGCTGCTGTTCCTGCTTACACCCTGCTGAGGTGCATCTTTCTTTTGCAACGCTTCCAGGTTAGGCTGGCTTGCTGGGTCACCAAACAGCTGATCCATTTTCATGGGTTAGGAGTTTCATGCTGCTTTATACACCCATTTAATAAGACGAATTAAGAGCTCATTATCCAGGCTACTAATCAATTCCTGCTTGTATATTTTTATATTAGGAATAAGATGAACACAGGTTGGTGATAACCCTAGGTTAGATCCCAGCAGAAGCTACGTGTGTATTCAATGTTTCATTTGATTCAATTCTTTTGTTCTGCTGCTTTGTGTGTGTGTATCTATCACCATTTCTTTGTGTTAAAGCACTTCTAGGTGCCTATCTGCTGTTGTGTAACATTTACCTCCCTGTTAAAATTAAGGGTAATTGTAAAGTGTAAGAGAAAAAACAACTTGTAACTGGGCAGGGAGAAGGACTGGCTATTGCTAGTTTAGAACATGATAATGAAAGTAAGATCCAGTAGTAGCTCCTTTGATTGCTTGTGGTTTTGTTCATCTGCAAAAAAATTGATGTTTTTCTAAGCTTTCCAATCTTTCAGTTGCTTTTATAGATGTTGACAGAAGCACATGCTTGCATCTGTATATAACGTTACCTGTAAATAAAGCTATGAATGCAAAATAATTGCCTAGAGATTTGAAGTAAGAAATGGCTGGCAATTCTGACTAAGATTACCATTTGCAATAGGGTTTCGACATCTGTTTGCTTGTGCTTTGGCAGGGGTACTGGCTGCTTTTCTTTAACAATTTCAAACGAGTTTTATGTGTCAGATTTTCTTCACTCCTATCCTCTTTTGTAGGGTCCCATTTTGAAATCACTGTCACTGGCATAAAGAAGAGCCATGTTATTTCATTAAGATATTTTTTCCTAACTCAGCAGGTCAGATTTAGTTCTTAAAATCTTAACATGTTTTTAGCAGCCCAAACTTCGCAAAGGATAGGTGTTGGTTTTTAGGCAGACAGCAACAGAAAGACTAATTTCTGAGAAGACTTGATGACGAGGTGGACAAGGTAACCAAAATAAAGCAGCAGTCCTTAGCAGGGCTGTGTTCAGTATCCTGCTGTGGCTCCCTTCACCTGAGTGCTGGAACATCTCTGAAATACTCAGAAATAACCGAGGAAATAGCTCTGTTAGTTTATATGTGCTCCTGAGACAGATAACCTTATAAACGGAAAGATCAATCAGTTCATGAGAATTTGATGTTAATGTTTTAACCATGAAAGGTCATAGATATGCATGGGGTGCATATATTTACTGGGGGGAAAGGAAGAAAAGGAAAAAGCTGTGGTCATAAACCTTAGGTCGATTGTTAGGTGACCAGGTCAGGTACATGCAAATGCCTTGATAAAGTTCCAGAATAGAAAGACTCAACTTTAATTGCACATTTTAGTGCAATTTGTCTTAATGGGTAAAATCCCAGGCTGCCGTCGCCTTGTTTTATTCATATACTGGTTGCAAAATCTGAAATCCCAGAAGCTGTGGTATCAATGTAGATGTGAAAAAATATTCAGAAATGTAACACCCTCCACACTTGGGGTGGGGGGGAGGGAAGGGAAATTGTAGACATTGTCTTAATACCTTTGTGAATTTAGCTGTTGTTTCCCAGATAGGAGGGAACCTGGAAATAATGGGTGCCTAGGGCTTACTTTATAATGACTGGTTTTGGAGTGATCAGCAGAAGGGAAAATTCATGTTGCTGTTTGCAAGTGAAGTTCTACATGGACCCATTTGTACTTTTAAAATATTTATTATCTGCAAGAATGTTATACTTTTAAAGATTCCTGTTACCATGATACATGTCACTTTATATCAATTTGTAGATATCATCTGTACTGGTTTTGGCTGATTATCTGAATCCCCTGGATATTAGGACATACTTCAGGCAAGCATGAGCTACATAATGAACAAAACCTCTACTGATAATTGATCTGGGTTCCAGTCATGTGTTAGGAATAGATGTCACAGGAACTCTGCATAATTTTTTTGTTCACCTGTTTTGTTCTTTGCCAAGACACATAGTCAGTGTCTCTATGGGCAACACTCATACCAGAAATATGCTATATTCTTTACTGAATAGTGCCTCTTAAAGCAAGAATAAAACACATGTGTCCATACTTTCTGCTAGTCCATGTGAAAAACCTATGTAAATTCTAGATGTAATGCTCATGTAGTTTGGTTTTTCAAAAGGACGTCAATGTGTTTTGCAGAAAACTGAACTTCAATTTCACTGAACAATGAGCTGGAGCAGCTATTTTGGAATATGCTGAGAAAAGACTGTTATCTTAACAAAATTAGTCTAAGCTTGGAGTATAAAATGAATTGATAACTTTAGTCTCTTGCTATCTGCTATTTGGCATTTCTGACAGTCATCATCTTCTGTACTCAGAATTTAGCATTTCTTTTTGTACATGTTTATTTTAAAATGCTTTGGGAAGATGATGGTTTAATTTTTCCTAATCTAATTTAAATGCAAATTATAAGCACTCACATGATGCTGTGTGTATATAATTAAGTATCATTATATACTACATGAATCATTCAAAAAGCTCTAGAGAGCCATTCCGCTATGTAAAGCATGACTTATATTGAAAAGCCGCCAAGTGACTTGTGGTTTTGTGATTAAGTGTTTGTACTTATGAGATCTCTCTTTGAATTGTAGGTCAACAGATTATGGGACAACGTATGAGAAGCTAAATGATAAAGTTGGTCTGAAGACTATTTTGAGCTACTTGTATGTTTGTCCAACTAACAAACGTAAGGTGGGTGATAAAACGGTTGGCTTATTTTGACTTGATGAAGCAGTTTCTGTCCTGGTGGTCTCTTCAGCTTTCCTGAATACCTGTTAGTATTTAAATGGTTGGAAACTCTTCCTGACTCCCTCCCCTTGAAAAGATATGTAGTGGAACCAAAATATAAGCTAGTTTCTACCACTTATACTTACCAGTGTACTTTATGGAATACATGTTAGCAAAAGATGGCCATTAAATACATAGGCATAATAAGTATGCATTTAATTGTTTGCTTACCTCCTGGATGCTGATGATTTTGTTGTCTGAAAGTGAGAGACTCATTAAAACAGCAGAAGTGCATCTACAGTGGCTAGACTGAATGTAACATTATTTGTCTTTTAAGTGCTCCCAATAGTGACCTGAACAGAATTTGATAAATTCCTGCAGAGAAAATGCCTTCTAAAGCCCAGGAGGTTTTAATCATGCAAGCACCCTACTGACTAACAATTTACTAAGAATTTATAGCACTGACATATTCATGAAAGGAATCTGATGCCTTCTTTGAAAAACGTTTTTGAGAAAGTTTTTGTAATTTGGGGGGATGCTTTAGGTAGCACATTTCATAATGATGATTATGTGTATTCTCACGTATGCTAACATATGGATATGCTAGTAAATGATACTCTGTTTAAAGACTCCTTCACATGTTGTCTAAAAAAGGGTTTAACTCATATTTGGTGATAGGTAATCATTACTACTTGTGATTTAGTGTGGAAACTAAAAATTAGTTTAAATGATCATGAAATTACTGACAACTTCATTTCAGATTTCCTCATATGTTGGTCAAAAAAAAAAAAAGAAAAGAAAACCAAAACACGATTAAATAAGTGGCAGTGGTTACACCATTTTTCCTCTTGCCTTATTAGCTGTGAGGCTACAATGCACATATGGTGGGTGGAAGGCCCAATTCCATCTCTTGCCAGAGGGAATATGAACCTGGATAGAGTAGCTTTCTCTTCTTGCTTTCTGTCCTAGTGGATAATATGAGTTATTACAGGCAAAACTGAATTGCATCAGCAGAAAATTCGGCTCACCTCTAGAAGACACTGTATTTGGACAGCTGAGGTCACTATGATGATGTTTTGATTATATTGAATCATTTCTGTATTCATTAAGACCGACTGTGAAAGGAAGAGGGAGCTGTCCTAACCAGAGAGGGTAATGCTTAGCTGCGTTCTCTTGTAGTTCATGCTTAACTCTTTGTTCAAAAGAAACAGGCACTTTTCAGCATGAGTCATTTGACTTATTAAGAAAACAACCCTAGGATGTTTTCTTCAATTGCTGTAGGTGGGAGTCCATACCTCCACCCGAGGTGTAGGCACATGACAGTGTATACTTGGTCCTGTCCTCTACTACCCTACCTGAGCCTGTGAATCCTGTTTTGTTCATAACAAAGGAACCTTTGAGTGATGTTCAGTGACTTTCTTCCTTCCCCTGGTAAAACAGTGTTTGCTAACACTGTAACATAATACTAGAGTGGACTTTTGGGATAATGCATTCCACTTCTTTGCTACAGGCAGCTGCTTGGTGTGGTCCTAACAAGACAGCTACAAAGCACTTTTTTAATGGTGTTCTGATTAATGGACTGCAGCTGTGGAATGCCAGTCCTTACCTATTCTGATGAATCGAGGTTTTGCTGAAAGATCCTCAGAAAAATAAGTTTGCTACCACTTATCTTTGTAATGCCACCAGATTTGTTTGTTGTACCTACCTACATTTCTATGATTGCACAAGACTGGAAAAAGGTATAAGGGTGGAGAGATAAATAATCATAATCAAAACAGACAAGAAAAAGTCTGTGTTCAAGTCTCTTGATAAAAGTCAGATTAAATTGGGATTAAATGGTCCTAAATTAGTGGAGAGATGGTTGGCTTTCTGGCCTGCAAGCATACATTGCACCTTCCTACTCCCTTTCTTGCACTGCTACCCTTGTTTGTGTAGCCATCTGGTGAGCTGGATTGAGGACTAATCTGTCTGAAAGCTAATCCCTTTCCAGCTCAAAAAACAAATAGATGAAAGGAAAAGGCTTTCAGGTGGAAGGGTGGAACTGCCTGTTCTGCCAGTAGACTACACTAATTTGGCCTATAATCAATATGGGACAGTGCCAGAGGAAAGCTGCAACACCTGGGATGAAAGGACCTATGTAATGGTCTGAGACTAGATCTTCCAAAATTTATTTTGACAGAAGCAGAATTAGGCTTGCAGGGAGAAATTTTGGAGGATCTGCTTATGCTATTTCTGCAGAACATTGGGCCATTCCTCCAAAAAACATTTAACTTTAGGCACCTAGCTAGTTCCCTGTGATTTAGTGAGCATAGGGAGGAGAGTGTAAAGCTGTATTATATTTCCACACTAAAAATATTTTTTCAGTGAAAGCAAAAGTGCTAAAACTCTGGATCTTTATCATACCTGCTGTGGAATGGAAAGTAGAAGGAAACATTTACAAATTTTGCCATCATGAACTTTTTTAGCAAAAAAACCCCAGATCCTGAGACCTGATATCCCTCCCCATGACTGCCACCAAAATTCTAATAAACTCTGATTCCTTTGAAAGTTGCACCTCATTTCACTAATGTGGGCTTGGGGGAGGTGGGGGGTGGTGCCTGCAGATATTTTTCTTTTAAGTGTAAGACTCCACTACTCTAAAATCTATGAATTTTCAAACACTCATACTATTCATGTGAAGGGTTTATACACTACTACGGTTAATACTGGCCAAGTGGTAACAGCATGCTTTCCCTAAATATTTGTTATATGTGGTAAGTGATTTTTCTGACTGCATCTACAGCACGTTCTTCATTCCACAAGGCATTCCTTAGCGGAGAAAAAAGGCTTCTTCAGTAGTGGAAAAGAAACAGGGACATTTTTATCTTTAAGGTATTGCATTACTACAGTGATTCGTTAGGGGGGGCAGCAAGTACTTAACTAGTGAAGTTGCCTTCTTTCAAAAAAAGAAAAAAAAAATCTATTTAGCTCATGCTTCAATGTTAGAAATAGTCCCATTTAAACAGAGGGGATATGTTAAACTTTGCTGACTCGAGACTGATTGCTTACAATAAAAAAAAGTGTATCCTGTACCTAATCTTTTCTGTTCCTCTCTAAGCAGAGGAGTTGGAACAATGAATTGTAGAATACATGTTATTTGGTTTATTGAAATAATTACTAGGTTTGTTAATGAATTTCTGTTGATTTTCACATTCTGGAAAAGAACAAACAGCAACATGTGTCAAATATATAGTTTGTTATAATTTATTTGCTCTTCTCCATCTAGAAAAAGAATGCTTCTATAAATACATAGGTTTTGCAGTGCTTCCCACACTCTATGAATGTCAGTTTCTTTCTAAAAGCTTCTGACCGCCAATTCTTGTCTCTTTATTGAACAAAATTAAATCCTTTAACCAGAAATTGCAGGCAACGTTGTATTACAAAGGGTGTTTTGAAAATAAAGATGAGAACAAAGTCAATCGTTATTTAAAATTTAAACTGATGGCCTATTACTGAAGCTGCATGTTTTTCTAAATTACAGTATTTTCTTAAGGAAATTACAGAAAATGGTAACATTGCAGTGTATAAGTCCTGGCAATTACCAGATATGGAAACCCTGTTTTTCAGTGTTCTCTCTTTTCACTGAATTACTGTACTACCTGGTCGTGTGACTAATGACACAGATCGTGGGGAAAAATGTGACCCATGGATCTTGCTAAAGACACAGAGCCTGTTTGAGTGTTTGTCAACAAGTCTCTAGCTGAGAGAAGCCGCAACGTGTCATAAATCCCTAGGCTTAGGTATGTCAACATTGCTTTATTTGTTAGGTTCATAATGCCTTTTGTGAGGGGAAATAAGACCATTTAAATGCTTCTACAGGAAGAAATAGTGTTTGGAAATAGCACACTGGTGGGTTAAAAAATTAAACGAAGATAGAAAGCCGGGTTTATATCTTGAAAAACCACTTTCACAAAAGTTTGTAATTTACTTTGCTGGAAACTCACGTGCACTGTTTAATGTTTCTTCTTTATAAAAGCCTTTCACGCAGGCTGCTTTTAAGCATTGTATGGAAAATCGTAGATCTATGCAAATAGAAAGCGAACAGAGGTGGGGACTCTACAATTGGTTTTAACTAGAGGTTTTCTTTGACTCAAGAAGTGCTGCTGGCTAATTTAGACAGTGTATCCTTGGAGGAACACACTGTGTTCTTTGCAAAGAGCCAGTCTGTGCAGCCCATTCCTTCTTTGTACTTTCAAACCTCTGCATCCCTATATCTTCAGTTAATTAATAAAATGCTGGGTGATTGTATCTGCCAGCAAGTTTTATGCTATTAATAGGACTAGTGCATCAGATGTTTCCTGTGAATTTGAATTTTTGCATTAGTTTGGGTTGTGGTTTTTTTTTTTGTTTTCTCTCCCCCTTTCTTTCTGTAAACCTGCCTTGAATTTTCCCTTTATTCCTCCAACTGTTCAGATTTTAATTGCTGTGCGCTACAGCGTCCTCTTTTCTTTCTATCTAAAGATGAATGGATTACAGATGCATTCCTCGTCTTTTATATTTAGTGGCCATGATTAGCACCTTTATCACAGCATGTTAAGCACTGTCCTATTGCGCGTGTGGCTCCAAGATAACGGATATTTATATTGTAAATATAATTGCATGAGTTTCAGTACTGGCTAGATACCTAACTACTTCAAATTAATTTATATTAATGAGTTTTAAATGAAAAGAATGGCGGCCTAGCCTTATGTTCTTCCTAGCATTGAGTGCTGGTGGTGGAGAGAATAATTGGCAAATGTTTCTGTCAGTGAAGACAGGAGAAGGTTTACCCTTGTTAGCTGAAATGGGAATGATTGAGTGCTACTTTGTATCCTGTGGTATTAGAGGAGTTAATTTGCTTCAGGGAGGTTCTGATTTTGGAAGGTAAACTGCTCAGTTGTATGAAGTCTAAAACCCAGAATTGTGTGCTTTATGCTGGCCTTTGCAACTGCTCTCCTGAGGATTGAGGAAAATGTCGATAGACATGAACCATTCCACCTGACATTGCTGTTGCTGTAGAATCTGCTACCCTCAGTTGCTAAAATCAGATTTGGAACACTTTTAAAGTTCTTCTCTGTGATGACTCTTGCCATGGAAGACTTCAGCAGGCTGATGTCACGGCAAGTCTCAATTTTTTTACTTAAGGAAAAACAGTTATTTCCGACAGTGTCTTCCTTGTAAGCCTCTCTAAATCTTAGTGTGAAGACTATATTGGGTTTATATTGTAGAGGTTAGAGCTCAGCAGAGCTCTAAGCACACCTCACACTAGAGTGAGCCAGATCCTGTGGCTGTCAAGGGATGGCATCCTTAGCAAATTAGGCACAGTGGGAGACCCAGGGTCTACGGTCGATCAGTCATGCCAATAGCCCAAAGTGCTATTGCAGTCCACTCTTGCAGAGATAAAATCAATTACTCTGTTGCTCTCCTCTTTTCATTTCGAAGGAAAGGTCCTTGTTAGCTGCAGGCTGTGAGTGCAGTCTTCAAAGAGACAGTCAAAAGAGACCAAAGCGGCATTGTCTCACAGATGTGAAAAGTGGCTTCTTGGGTTTTCAGTTATTTTTTTAAATGATGTAGTGCCCAGGAGATTTCAAGGAGATGTTTAATAAAAGTGTTTTTCTAACATTTTGAAAGGGAGAAACTACCTTGTACTGAAGTGTTTTGCAGATTGAAACACAGATTTCATCAAATGAAAACTTCTGTTTGGATTAAACCCCATATAATATAGGAAGGCATATGAAGCCCCCAGATTTGTTTTAAATGTCTCATTTGCTGTGACCGTGAATAGCCTCATCTTTTACTTCATAGGGAATATTTTGTAGAGAGGGTGTTAAGAGAACGTGGTGTGGGAATCATCTCCTGATTTTGCCAATCTGATAGGCAACTTGGAGTAGATAGCACTACATATGCCTGTTCTCCAATGGCTTTTGAGTGTTAACAAAGGGCTTCTTCCTCACTTGTAACTTTTCTGTAAATATGCTGGTAGAAATAAATGATATTTCTGTATATATGCTGGTTAATAATATATAGAAATAATATATAGAAATATAATATTTCTGTAAATATGCTGGTAGAAATAAATTCACCTGTTTTTGCTTAAGATTTCACCTCCTCATCGGAAAAGAGTTGAAATTCTGAACCTATAAGAGTTGTTATCTTGGACTGCAGGGGTGGTTCAGTGGACTTCTGATAACACTGTACACATGTAAACAGTTCACTGCCTGCAGGAAGAGAGATGTCTCACCCCTTGAATTAAGAAATTTTTCATTTGCTGCAGTTCAGCAATAATGATGCAGTGTCTAGTAGTATTTAAGCAAGTCTACCACTAGACTTACTTGTAGTATGTCTACTAATATTGGTGGTGACTGGAAAGTCTTGTATCCTTATAGATACTTCAGCTTGTAATATCTTTAGATTCAAGACTAATGCTTCTACCCATGCACAAGATAATCAAGTATAGACCTGGTTTCCATTTCAGAAGACTATCTTTTCTGCCCCTCACCCCATATAAAAACAAGGATAAACCAATTATTTTTTTTTTAGGTTAGAAAAGTAGATTGTCCTGCATACCTTTTGGATGGGTAAAATCTCACTGGAGTCACTAAAGATCTGTAAAGTGGCAGTGTCTGAAGAGCTGGTGCTGAGTTCATGGGAAATGAATAATTAAAAAACATTTGGTCCACTTTAACAAAGTGAAGGCAGAGTCTCATCTTTCAAAGTGAATATTTTGACTTTTGAAGTGTCTGGCAGTATTCACTACCAAACTTTCTGATTCATGGCTATAGCATATGACAGCTCTCACAATAGCCATTATACCCGAAGCCCTTGCCATTATTCTACATCCATATCTCTTCGTGGATTTGAAGTGAAATCAAAGCCCATTTATTCTGCTGCTGCTCTTGTAAGACTATCAAAAATAGTGGCAGTTTTGACATTTTCCCACTCAAAGTAGTACTACAGTATGCTGTTGTATCTCTCAGAAGTCTCCAAGGGCACACTGAATGTTGAAACGAATGATAGGGAAATATGAGCCATGGAATTCAGTTTTTAGAGCTAAGATTCACCCAGGCTGACGAGGGGTTCAAATGTGTTCTTTTTACACTCTCACCCTTGTTTTCTACAAACTGGTTAGTTAAAATTCATGCAAGACAATATCTTGTTGAATGTCCTTCAATGCTTTTATCCCCTTTTAATTCCTCCGTGATTTACCAAGTATTCTGGAACAGATGATTCTCTTTTGGCAAGAGAGGATATATGCCAGCAGTTTAGAGAGCAGAGGAGTGATAAGTGGTTAGTTGCAGCCCAAATACAGGCAGCTGGGATTGATGGTGATACAAGAATATGTCTAGTTATGAAGAGGACCTGTCTTATTGTCAAACCTGTACTTCCATCCATTTCCATAAGTAAGACAGGCTGTTTAAACCAGGAAAAAATCCAGTTGTCATAATACTAATTTTTTTTTCCTATGAAAAACTATCCCCAAGTAATTGAAAATCAGCTTGTTCTGTGTCCCATAAAACTGGACTAAAAATGTCCAGTAGTTTTCATTTACCTTCTGGATTTTGAGCCATTAAAGATATATGCCTAATTTCACTTCTACATCATTTCACTGCTGTGTTGTGGTAGGAACATACTTCTTTGGTCAAGAAATGTGGAAGATGTCTTGTTACCATATGACTTCAGAGGTTTGCCACAAAGGGAAAAATAACATGATGTAGTGGTATAACTATATGATGGCAGGTTTGTTGGGGATTGGAACTGATAATGTAAAAAATAATGAATGTATGAATAGTGACCATAGGAGCTCTGAACTCAATCGTCCCTTGTCAGGCCTGCAGCAAAGTTGTCCTATGTAGCATTTGTTAATTAGCAGATTGTGTAATTTGTAGTGCATGCTTATCATCAGCTTGCAATTGCTCACTCCTTTGCTAGTCCAGATATGTTGTTAGGGGGAAATGAATGACTAAATAACAGGATCCTTGAGCGTTATGCCTTCTGTCGAGCTGTACTTTGAGTACAAGGAGAAGAAAATAAAGAAAATAAGAAAAATATTCTTCATTATGAAACTTCTGATTGATAAATGCTGGTAAATGCAGAGAGGGGAATGATGGCAAAGATTAATGGATGTAATTAGAAAGTTGTCTAGCTGCTAAGAAAATGTGGAATTTGGCTTGTATGGAGATGGCATGAGAATTAGAAACCAACAAGTGATGACTCATATTTTGAGAGTAACAGGTCATTACAGAAGCAGCCAAGTTTCGTAGAGAAAATTGGAATAATTCACTGTGTGGATGGAGAAAATATTGCAAAACTGTAAATGAGCTTTTCCTTTTAATACTAATAAGTGAAAGAGTTAGGTTTCTTGTTGCAGGGGCAGAGAGAGATTTCCCAGAGCCAGAAGAGGAAAAAAAAATTGAGTTAAAGATAACACACAACGGAGAATTCAAGGGTCAAAAATTGCTGAAAACAAAGCACAATAATCCATATCTTTGTCTCTTGAGTCTTTTGATTCCCATCTCTCTACCTCTTTCACACAAAAGGAATTAAAACATTTAGATGGGATATATCTTTGATCAGTGATAGAACCCAAGAGAATGGCATGAAGCTGGATATTAGGAAGAGGTTCTTTACTGAGAGGGTGGTCAGGCATTGGCACAGGCTCCCCAAGGAAGTGGTCACAGCACTGAGCTTGACTGAGTTCAAGTAGTGTCTAGACGATGCACTCAGTCACATGCTCTGACTTGTCTGTCCCTGTTTGGAGTCAGGAATTGGAGTTGATGATTCTCATGGGTCCCTTCCAATTCAGGATATTCTATGATTCTATGATATAACTTGGGGAACAAGGAAAATTCAATGCCTAATTACAGCTTGGAGAATAATGCAGCAGAGAGGCTGGGGGTAGGAACCCACCGAGTTATCCTTCTGTGTACCACGATTTGGCTTTCAGATGGGTACAGTCTCCTACAAATTTGCACAAAACCAGTTTTTCTGTGGAGGAGTCTCTTCTATGTTCAGAAGTATTGAATTGTGGTCAAAGGTTCACTTAAAGTAGGATTATTTTAAGGATAAATGACAGCAGAGGAGAGAAAGGAAGTGCAGCAGTGATGATGGCCATAATTGGAGATAGTGCTGAATGCAAAGTAGAGAGACTGACATTAACCAAGTAGACCAAATTAGGTTCATAAAGAACTATCAGAGCAGTTCTTGCCATGTATTCTGCTACAGTGGCTGAAGTCCTAACCCACTTTTTCTTAAGCATTTTTTCAGTTATAGGGGAGAGTAATCAGGCCATGGTGAATGTTCAGGGCACACTTGTACCTTCACGGTATTTTGTGTACATTTGCTAAGAAATGTGAGGATTTGGAAAAAATACTTGATAGTAAATTTTTAATGTGGCCAACTGTTCCCATAAATATGGGATCCAATACACTGTTTTGCTGATTTTTTTTCTTAAACTGTCTATGCAGTAAAAAGACTGGAGGTGGTGGAATATTTTCCAAAGCTAAGAAATGTTTAAATTAACACATTATTTGACAAGAAAGAATCAAATTTACAAAGAGTTCTGTTGCATATAGAACGTTATGAATAATGGTTTATGCTATTTAGAGAGAGAAAAAATTTATATTGATTGAAAGTGCTTATTACTATTCAACCTTTTTTTTCCTGCTCAGGTGATCTGAGGCTTTTCTGTCTTGAAATTAATGTTAAATTGGCAGTGCTTTTAGAGTGAAAAGCTAAAATAATTTTATTTTTAAATGTTTCCACTATTACATTCTGAATAGATTTACCAAGATAAATCCTACTGAAAACAATAGAAGTTAACAATGATAGTTAAATTACATTCTTAATCACTTTGCTGATTCTTTCTTTGTTAAAAGTCTGCCCTTAACAGTTTAAATACTGTAAACACTGAATTTTCCTTTGCACATATGTAGTTAGGTTTCTCTATGTCTCTGTGGATACATAAAACCTATTCACAGTTTCCAGTCCTATATATCTAATTCCATCAAAGGAAATAAGGAGAATTAGAAGGGAATGCAGCGAACAACATGTGGCAATGGAAAAAAGAGGGGGCAATAATACTAGAAGTTTAAGCAATTTACTATAGCTGAGCAACTTAGATGTAGCAAGAATTTTCAGATGCTAGTCTCCTGTGAGGACAATCTTTGGGAATACGCACAAAGGAACATGGGAATAAACTCTGATCTAGTCCTTGCATCCTAAATTCCCTGTGTGCAGGCATTTCTCAGGGTTTTTTTCTCTTCTGCTGACTGATGAGATGCTTATGTGCTTGTATCAACATATTTTTTCCATGCAGACAGACCAAAGATACGCATAGAAGGCAACGGGACATTATCCATGAAACTGCACAGTTAAAGAACAGAAACGGTCTCATTTTTTGATGACTAATCTTGCCTCAAAATGAGCAGGTGTATCTTCAGCAGACAAAATTTTAAATTCAGTTTTCACTGGTTTAGGGCTTCTTTGCACAGCAAATTGCACAAAGTTTGAACATTATCTTGGTGTGTTGGGTTTTTTCAGCCAGAATACGTTTTAGAGCATGTAAGAATTTAGCCTTGGGCACATGGTGTGGATGTTGGGCTCTCTTTTATCATAGGTTCAGCATTTTCTGTGAACTCTACTCATGAGCATGTTGCTAGCTCTGAATATAGCTTTCTGGTGAAGACAATCCACTAGAAGTTCCTTAATAAGAGGTATGGCAGTAGGTTTACAGCTGGTTTTGGACATGATGCAGGACTGAGAACTTTGTATTATGTTGTTGTGACTCAACCTTCTGCATCAAGCCCAAGTCTCTTCTGTCCTATTCATAACTTAAGAACTTTGGTATTCTTAAAAACTTCTATTTTTCTTAATGTTCAAACAACATCTGTTCCTTTGGGTTCTGGTGCACAACTTGTTTCCCCATTATTGCAATGGCAAATAATGGATATGAAACCTGAGGGACAGCAGTCTGTGCTAGGGTTTTGGCATTCAGGGAAGAAATGCAAACACATTCGTATGCCCTCCCTAATCAATGTTGTTCAGCTCCCAGAAATTCAAGCACAGTTGCAGATGAACCAAAGGCAGACAGACAGTATCAGATGGGGACAAAAGCATTAACAGTCTCTGCCTACATCTTGAGACCCTTGTTCATTTACAGATTCTGTGTTAATAGGTACTTGAAAAGAAATATTGTCAGTCCTAGTTTATGAAAGAGATCGAAGGTATGTTTTGCTAAGGTCAGAAAATAATCAGCTGCCATGGTAGACACTGAACACAGGATTTTGCTTGAAATTCTAGCTGCAAAATCATCTTTTCTCATAATTCATGCCATCCTGGAAGATCTGATCACCTTTTATAGCATTCCATTCTGGCAGAGAATCCTGAACTGCATGCCATCCATGCAAGTTTGTACCCTTCATTTAGATTGCTAAAAAAAGTATTAAAATAATCTTTTAATTACAAAAACAGAGCAGAAAGGAAATAAGAAACATTATTCAATACTTGCTTGGGAGAAAAGTAGCACTAGGCCATTGAAGAGGGATAGAAGAAGCTTAAGTCAGTCATCCAGTGTAGCAGTGGGCAAAGTTCACCAATCATCTGCTGCCTTAGACCCCTGTATTGCAGTGTAAACTGCAATATTCCTTTTTTATCTTGAAAATAAATACATTTCTCCCACACCTTTTGAAATGTGTATGGCATTTTGAACCTTCAAGCTGAGAGCTATCTTCCAAGGCACGTCGCTTGTTAAAGTATTTCACCATTCACATTTTAGAATACCTCTTTCAGAAAAACTCTTCCATATGTTCCAGGATGCCAAACTTTTCCTTTTGCTACCGTTTCAAGTGTGTTACTGACATTTACAGGCTCTCACGGGAGCATTCAGTCAATTACCACCAAAGACTCCCATTGTTCCAAGGAGACTGACCTTTCCCCTTGGACACCAATTAAAATCTGTTACTTTTATTCCCATAGTGCTTGCTGTAATTGGAGCTCTGGCTCTTTGCCAGGTAGAACTTTTTGGGTTTTCCTCTTCTGAAACTTTGCTAAAGATAACAAAATTCAAAAATATATGTATACGCTTTGGGGAGAACAATGTAATTGAAGCTTTTACTTTAGTCTTTCATTTGTCATCAGGGCGTGTAAGAAAAGTCCAGGTGAAAGAATAGATATGTTTTAGGTGATGCCATGGCTGACTTCCATCCCCTTTTAGTTTTTCTTTTGCTTCAGCTAGAGTGCTCCAGTTATTCTACACCAGAGATTTGCCAGCAACTGAAGGACAAACATGCTGTGGCTTTGCTAGTACCTAACTGCTGTGCCCTGAAATTTGAGGGGAGAAAGGTGGAGAGCTGTGTGTACCTGTCAAGTGTCTTGAGTCTCGATGCTTGTCCTTTCTTGTATTACAAACTTATAGAAATAAATACTGCTAATACCACATTATTAGAAGCATAGCTTCATACTGCAGTTAAAATTCTTGCTGTAAAAATATACTTCTGTACTTAGTCTTTCCACTAACTTACAATCCCTCTTTCAATTGGAATTATTAGGGTAGAAGTGACTGCTGATGAAGTATGGAGGATTTTTCCTGTACCGAAGGAAAGACAAATGGTCAGATATCGCATCTGTCAGAATATGATTTTTTATGATTTTTGTGAAAAATCAGGGTTTTGAAAAATGTGTTTGGGTGTCTGCTTTTTGTCATCTTTTCTAGTTTGGGGTCTTTGAACTTATATGAAAACTTTGTATGTTCAACCTATTGCCTGACGCTCAATGTTTCTTAAGGAAAATATTGTGTGTGTTATCTTGATACTTATCACAGAAAGAAATTCAGTTTTAAGATTGATGTAATACAGATGGTTGGGTAATAGATGGTAGGTTGGCCAGAGCTTTCTAAATCATGATGATAATGAAAAATTCTGAAAAATCTTGTGTTTATCAGTTTGCACAAGTCTAATTACAAGAAAATTTGGATTGCTTAGAAAATGGTCACACTGGTATATAAACCAGTATAATACTTTCCAATATCTCCATGTCTGACAGCTATGAAGCTACTTCTGATTCCATTTTCTTCCTGTATTTAGTATAAGGCAGTCTGGTTTTGTTGCTTATTCACTTGTTTTGCTCAAGTCTTTTAATATTCTAGTAAGATAGTGGACCATATTTTGACATTTTGGTGTAGAATGATTTCTGCGCCTCCGTGCCCAAGTAAAATAATCAAGACCTTCAGTTACCAGCTGGTACCAAATAAATTTATACTTGGTATCTTAGGTAAGTTGCAGGTGGTTCTAGGAATGTGTATGGGTAAGATGAGTTAATTTTTGTTTTACATGTAAAACTGCATGGCACCTTGATTAACTAGAGTTATTACCAGTGCTTTTCCTGAGCTCATATTCTTCCTTTAGTGGAATTTGAGGAAACATTAAATTTCCTTCTTCACAGTGACTTGAAACTGTTTTAAGTGATCTAAATCTGTCAACAGCCACTGAGCTTTACTGTTGAGCAGGAACATGAGATAAACCTTTCTTCTGCTGTCCAAGGAGGATCACAGGTCCTAGAAAAGAGTTGCTTGTTTATTTTGGTTTCACACATACCTTTTATCTTAAGGTTTCTATCTCTCTGCTGATTCAGGGTATCACTTTTCCTCAGTCTTCCCTAGAACAAGGCTACCAACAACTGGAAATACTGTCAGTCCTTTATACCGTTCTGAACTTTTAATGTTCTTTCTGTTTGCTTGTTTGCTTTTGCTGGTTCCAGAAGGTTGTTTTAGATGTGAATCAGGCTCAAGATTGATTTTTATGTCTAATAAACCTGGAAAAATAAAACTTTCTGAACTGGGGGCTGAATTAACTGCAGGAACAGATTTGTCAAGCCCTGCTAGATACTATTTCATATATTATGGGGAAAATAAAAAATATCTAAAAGTAAAAATAAAAAGTATTTTATAGAAGGGTTTGAAATTTCCCTAGGGATAAACTACAACCCCTACTTATTTCTTTTTTTTTTTCCCCCTGGCCATTGAAAGAGGTAAGTAAAAGATTATGACTTAGGAGGCAACCCCCGGGGATGAATGCAAACTTTCTATCATCTGAAGCCAGCAGGAGGCAACTAGGTTTGCATGATAAAGAGGCAGTTTATCATCTGTGCTGTTATGTGCTTTAACATTACATATCCAAAGCAACACCGGTTAATTATTAAGTCTTTTTATATGTGGGATAAAACCAACCTTGATTCATTATAGCCAACATAAAGAGAAACTGAATTATTGAATTCACCTCGGCCTTTTTGCTTACTAGAAGTTTCCTTCATAGCTGAAGGGAACCACTGAAGCTGATGGTGAAAAAAAAAGGGTCCAAGAACTTCCTTCTAATGAACAATGATAAACCAAAATATGTCATAGGTTTTATGGGTTTGAGTAGCACCTGACCCAATGTTATTGGTGTTTAAAGAATGTTAGGCTTTGGTCTTTAGCTTGTAGTCATATTTTTGTTACAAAAGCGGTTTCTTCAGCTTTCTATCTGGGTTAGTTTGAATTTGGGTTTTTGCTTAATTTCAACATTATTTTCTCAGATACCAAGCTGCTGCTCTGATGGCTAGGAAAGCCAGTGTGCAACAGTTCTCTGGAGACAACTGGCTTACTCTGGGAAATCTCCCACCCTGTCTTCACACTTCAAACTGACAAAGAATATCATTGGCTGCATTAGAAGGGAGGTAGTAGATACTAGAGGTGTGGACTCAACACCTGGGTTCATGTCATACTTAGATATTTCTAATAAGGCATTTTAAAATATTTTTTAATTAATTTTAAAATAATTTTCATTAAATCATTTTTAAATCATTGCAGGCAGCCTGAAAAAGTAATTCAGAAACATGTGGATGGCCCTGATGAGCTATTAATTCCAGTTCTAGGTAACCCAAATTCCCTCTTCAGATTTAACCTTTCCATTAGTACAGGTATATGCTTTTAACTCACTATACATATATCTAAGCTGATGGGTAGCCCTGATCCTTTTGCTCTCTGATATACTGGTCATGTACTGCAATAAACATTTTTGCTTTACAATAAAAGGAAGTTGGAAGGGTCATCCTTACAGGCAGAATTCACATAGGAAATTTAAATCCTCCCAGGTCAATTTGGCATGCAGGCAAATCCTGTAGCTATGATCACTAGTAACACTGTGTACTTTCCTTCCCACAGTATCTCTTCAGCTTATATCCTCTAAATAAGCAGCAAAAAAAGGTTTATAAAAGCATTTCTTTCTCTTCTGGCAGTTGATAATGATCAAGCGGTCTATGTTAACTAGCTACCATCATGTACTGTGCTTGTCTCAGCAGAGACTCACGAACCCAGAGGCAGAAAAGTAAAAAAAGGTGTATGATTTTTTATCTGTGTCAACCTGCCTGTTTACTTGACCCTGTAATTAGGATCATGCCATTAGCTGTTCAGATCAAGGCTTACAGGTGGACTAAACAAAGTCTAGGAATAAAAGAAAAGGAAATTGCCATAAAGCACTAGCAGAGTCATAAGTAAAGAGGTGAGTAAAAAGCGTCTAAGGTGGCTCGGTCATTTCTCAGAGCATTCCAGACTCCAGCACTTGTCCACTGCTCAGTCTGTTTCTATGATATCAGAGCCCCTAAAATGATGCTGCATACACCTGTTCTCATGTATGGCAGCTGCCTCAGTCAGTGTCTTTCAAGAATCATCCTAAGGCCCTTGTAAAGGGAGATTTGCAAACATGCTGAGTGTGTATTAAAAGGACACTTGGGAAAAAACAAACCATTTCTTTCTTTGGGGCTCAGGATTCCCTTGCTTTTAGTGAGGCTCTTCTAAGCTAATAGCAAATGATTGATCATTGCAGAATGATTGATGTTCATTAGAAAATTGACTGCAAAATTACTTTTTGAGGATGTTGATGGTGTTTGCAACAAGGCAGGATCTGAAGGCAATATGAACTTGGCTGTTTTTTCTACCATTTGGACAACAGATGCAGTTTGACAAGTTTGCATGTTCAGCAATGTAGCCTTATGGAGTTAAGCCAAGATGACTCAAAGGTTAAATTCTTTCTTTATCTGGCTTCCTGAAGAACATAAAAATATAGCCAAATCTGTATGTAGTTATAACTTGTTAGGGCACCTCCATCACAAAACAAGCCATGGGTTGATAAGAAAGGATCCCAACAAGAATAAAGCTTAGGCTTGGAGTATATGTCTCTTGTAACTGACAGCTACAAGTGATAAGCTGGCACAGCCCAAGGTAGCTTTCAACCAATTCAGCCACCAAAGGAGGCATAGACTTCAATATAGGTTACAACAGACTGTCAGGAACTTGGACTGCTTTCTTCATGTGGCCAAAATCTGTCACACTGCATCTAAGCTGATGTCCATGTTCAAGTTAACTGAATTATATTCATATCTGTAGGAGTCTTACCTCCAAAAAGCACTGCAGAGGTGACTTTAAGAAATATAAGAAATTTTAATCATCTAGAATTTAAGTAATCAGGGTTTATTTCTTTATCTGCTTCCCAATTTGCCGCATAACTTTGAAAAAGCTGTATTGATGCTTTGCACTTGTTAACACTAGCTCTTGACCTCTGGGAAACAGAAATGTATTTCACTGAGAAATTCTCAGAGTTTCTTTGGGTGAGGTGCTGCATAAGTGCAGACAATTTTTATTAATAGTCAATTCATGTGCATAATAAAAAAAATAGGTTCCCACTATAAAGAAGGTTATATTATTCAATATATCTAAATTACAGCCATAGTAAAGCTGTGTGTATAGGTTCTGTTTGGAATTATATGAATAGGTGCTACATTATACTGTATACTCTTGTACATTATTGCTTTGTGAGAGATATATGGTCTGTACCACTTGAGATGGGAAAAACATGTCTTTCAGTAAAAAGACATTTCCCAGGCTAGGTGCACTAATATTTTATGAAAATGTGAATAAGTGAAGCATATTAATCAAATTAATAATGAGAAAACAACATTATTTTTGCACGGGTGGAGGATAGTTTAAAAATAAAAATAAAGCCCCTGAACAGAATCTCTCTAGGTTATCTGCTTACAAATTCTAAGGAGCAGAAGGGCTCTTCTCTCCTTAAAATGCAAAACCTCAGAAAAAACCAAATGTCTCATCCTTTTGAATAATCCATCCCTAAATGTCATAAAATATTACCCGGTAATCCGTCAAATCATTCATACTGAAGACTGCTGTGGTCCAGTTTGAGTTTAATCTAAAGTGAAATTAGCCCACATGTTTTTTCCTTGTGGGTGAGACTTTTATCCTACATGGGTTCTTTCCCAGGAGTTCTCCAGGGACAAGGGTGTTCATGATCAGAGACGGTGTTAATGGTGATGAATGTGTAACAGGGAAGTGATTTTCAAAGGCGCAGAGGGTTAGGCAGGTATCTGGGTCTCTCAGTAAGTGCCTTCAGCGAATACTCCTTATATACAAGTCTCCTTTATACAATGTGTTTCTATCCAGGTAAAATATTCCACCTCAGTGATTTGTGGAAAGTAGCAAAGATAAGTTTTTCCCCTGTTTGAACACGTGCAAGAGACCCTTTCCCCCTCCGGTCACTAAGTATATGTAATTACCACAGTTACTAGCAGGTGGATGTGATTTTTTTTTTCTATCTTTGGTGCTTTGGCAACCCAAATGAGCAATGAATCTCTCTGCACTAGAGTCATGCATAACTGCACAGGAGCATGTCTTACTTCCTTCCCTGGACAATATGTCTTGTACATCAGCCTGGTCCCTGGTAATGACTGGGGCCAGGAAAGTTAGTGGACCTGATGGTTAAACAGGTCACCACCACACTGTGAAGAAATAAAGGGGGTAAGAGGCTTCCAGCAGTCACCCAGTAATGGAGAATACAGCAGCTACAGGGGCTGTAGTTAAGGTTCAGTGTGTCTGAAGCTGCCTCCATCCCTCTCAGACCACTGGATGATCCAAAAGAAGGTATATCCAGACCCAACTCCTCTCAGCCCTGCAAGGGCAGGCAGGTAGGAAGTGTTCACGCAAGTAGCCCTTGAGTTTTTAATAGTACCGGGTTCACAGAGCAAGCTCAGCCTCCATCTCTAACTTCTTTTTGCACTTGCTGGCAGTCTTTTGTGAATAGTTTAGGGAAAGGTGCAATGATTTTCATTGTCCATTTAGCACTTAGCTTCAAGTTTTTACTAAGGGCTTCATTGACTGCTCAGTGCAGTCAGTGCTGTGATGGGCACGCACACAGTAGACATTCAGACCCCTTACTAAATATAATTTAGGAAACATCAGACAATGTCTGGAGAATGACTGTTCTCATCACTCCGGAAGTTGGAGGTATTCTTAAGTGCTGCCAACTGTTATTAGCTCCAAAGGCCTTGTATTCATGTTCTTCAAGATATTCTTCTTATCTTTCCAGCCTCTCTTTCTGCTGTGTTTTTCAGAAAGTGCCTATCCCACCATCTTGGTTCCAAAACTAATTTTCCATACCAGTGCTCTATGTAGGCGTCACAGAGCATAATGTGCCTGGTTTAAATTGACCAACTGAAGTGTTGACGTTATATCATTTACTAGACTAATAATCTGCATAAGATTTTCCTTTTCTTCATGAATCCCCCCTTTTCTGTAACCCCATGCCCTTTGGCATAAAAGCAAATAGGGCTTCAAACATCATATTTTCCAGACGCAGATAATCACTACCTTCTAGACCTCACCCAGTTGTGTGTCTGTTCTGTTTTCCTTCTCAGTGGTCTTGGGTATTTTCCTTTGAAAGCAAGGGAGGAACCTTGGCATCAGTCAGGGAACAGAGAGAAGTTTAAAAAAAAAGCCCAGTTTTTTTAATGCATCTGACTTCTTTTGCTCTTGATGGCTAATTGCTCTTCTCTGCAAAGACTTGCCAAGGGAAAAAAACCCTAAGTAAGGAACTGAGCTATAGCTCATCACTGCTACATCATTTGACTGTCATTTAAAAAAAAATTCCTCAAGTAGGAAAAAGCATTTAAAAGAGGCTTGGTACTGAGCAGCCAGCACTGCTGGCACACAGCAAATGGTGCTGCTGTTTGGACATGCAGGTGGGGGTAAGACAGTGCTCCATGGGGTCATAACATGAATTTGTGAGGGGGTAGGTGTGTTGGGCTGCGCTGTGGATTTGTTTCCATACTTGTCTACATATGGATTGAAAAGAAGAATCTGAACCTACTAACAAGGAGATTTTATACTGAAAAGAATTGTTCAAAGTATCCGTAGCTTGGATTTTTCTGAAAGACTTTTCACTGTCAATTCTTTGATCAGTGGTATGTCCCCCAAACTCACACACAAAAATGCGTGCAAGCAGATCTGAAAACAGCTGGTAGCCAATCTCAGATGATACAAGCTAACAATTCAAAGTGTTTTATGGAATAATTATCTAAATCTGTATGTTAAAGGATTACTTCATCTACTCCTGAAATTAGATTTGATCAGTATTTTTAGAGGACTCTTTTTTTAGAAGAGGGAAGGCATGGAAGATGAAAGATACTGCTTTTTCAAGAGTTGCTCAGTCTTTGGGAAAGACAACTTCAATGCAGAATAGAAATAGTAATTAAAAATAGAGAAAAAGGACTCTGAAGGATCTGGTAGGAAAGATAATCCTAAGGGAAGAGAGAATGTCAAATCTAGGTCTCTGAAGTGCATGCATTATGGATTTTGTACAGTGTAGATATGTTCAATGATAACCAGACTGGCTTTTCTAAAACTAGGAAAAAAAAAAGTGAAAGATTCCAGAAATTTCCTTCTCAATTTTTTTTTAATCATAGAATCCATGAACATTTCTAAAAAGCTGTGAAATAAGAATAAACAAAAAATCCTCCATTTCCTTTCTCCATTGTACCTGAAATATATCTTCTTCTAGAGCAGAATGTATTTGGGCCTATTTAACAGCATGTGGTGAAACTGCAAAAATGCTTGTGAGGAAAGGAAGAAGGAAATAATCTCCTTCTGAAGCTGCAGGGGAAATTTAGGCAGAGAGTATGTAATTAGCCAAGTTAAAAAAATTGCCTGAAAGAACAGAAATTGCCAGCATCATTCCCGCACAGTGTTTTGACAACTTTAATGAATGCAAGTGGTCAGCACAGTAGTTTTAAGTATAGCCTTGAGGCCTGTGGTAACAAAAACCAAACCCAACGAAACAAACCTGGTAACTACAACAAAATTAGATGTAGAAGGGAGAGGACTTTACTTATTTAATATTTGTCATAAATATGTAATCCACTGGTAGGATGTATGGGGAGGTAAATACGTTTCCTGCTCATTCAAAGGAAATTTGCTCACACTTCAATATTCAGTTCTCAAAAGCATTTATTGAGTCTTAAAAGCTGCCTTTGATAGAATTTTGTGTATGTGAGAGAAACTACTTTAATATGCCAACCTGTGTGCAATGTTTCCAGATTCAGGAGCATAAAGAAGGGAGGCTTCATCTCTGCTACCCTATCACCTTGAAGTGACCTTACTTTTTGCAGTATTGAGAATATGCCTGTTTAAAACCTGCTTGTTCTGAAATGTCATATGTTATATAACGATGTCTTGTAATAATATGAGTTAAGGTACCTAAACTAGAAGGTAGGATAGGAAAGTTGGAAAAACAAAAAGAAATGAGAAGCCAAGAAGTTCTTTATGCAATAATATCTGATTATTAGACTATAGCCTTATTAAGCTGAGTAATAATCAGAATAATTAATATGTTTTGGTCTGATTTTAATTGTGATTACAGCTGGAGTAATTTGAAACATATACATTTGATTATCATGTTAAACAAGATCCTTTGACCCTTTTTAAATTACAGTTACTAATTTAGTTACTAATTTAGTACATTATTAAGGTCTTTGGTAAAAATAAGAACACGGTCCGTTATAAATTAAAAATAAGGATGAACAGAGAAGAGTACTAAGTGAATTGGAATGAAAACTTGGAAAAAAGAATTCAAGCCTGTCCTGGGAATGGTTTACAAGCTTTTAAATGCAAATATATCAAAGCTTTTTGTAAGCCTTGGATATCATTTTTAATCGCTCTTCCACTGTTTGAGTATCGGCCACATAGGCTTTCACTTGGTTAACATTCATTTTACTAGTCTCAGATCTTGATCCAAAATCTTCTGAAGTCAATAAAACGACTCACTTGGAATGCAAAATTAAATTATGCATGTCAGAAAAAGCTTCCTCTTGCACTATCCCACCAGTGCAGTGTGGAAAACCAGACCACAGCAGAGTATTTGGCAAGAAGGTAAGATTTTCAATATGATCCTGTGAATAGGCCAGGCTGGGCTCACAGGCAATATACTGGACTTCATCAGATCCTCTGAGGTCTTATTTCAGTAGGTGTTAGAAGCTGTAATCCTTTGAGGTGTTTCAGAGGTTACCGCAATAAATGTAAATTTTTATATTTCACTCCAATGTCTACTCAAGCCTCATATGTAAGCCCACATATTTAACATGTAGTTAATCCATTAGTTAATAGTTAAAGCTACTTTGATATCATTCGGGTTTCCCTACCAGAGACTGGT
Source organism: Zapornia atra (assembly GCA_013400835.1). Taxonomy (NCBI): domain Eukaryota; kingdom Metazoa; phylum Chordata; class Aves; order Gruiformes; family Rallidae; genus Zapornia; species Zapornia atra. The sequence continues at coordinate 9,858 of VZTU01008495.1, read as the reverse complement.
GCATGATATACTGTATTAAAAAGATAAATAAAATGAAATATATGCAAAATCCTCCTGGTAGTTTTGTAGTCAACAATGTATACATATCAGGAAGCCAGTACAGCAGTCAACAACAGTTTAGATTTTGTATATCATTCCTAGATTATTGTTATACATCTGACATCTACCATAAAACTTAGTCAAGGGTAACCACTTGCAAAGAGGATTTACGATGTCTTACAGAATAATCTCTATGCTGATGCTCAAAAGAAAATGCCTATAGCGTCATATGAAATGAAAGCTTTTAAAATGCTGGCCAGACAAATAACTGGACCTGGATATTTAATTTGTTATCCTGTCAACCCATGTGCCCATTCACTCAGGTACTTTTGTACTGGCTTGTGCGTGTATTGAAATGTCTAATTTTTCTANTTAGAATTTCTTTTACATCTAAAAGAAATGAAACTCAAAGATGCTGTTTTCTATGTCTGATGTCACATATGAAATGAGAACTGCTATGGTCTCTTCTGTCCTTAACATCCATTCTGAATAGTTGATACCAGATGACTGGTGGGAGACTAAAAAGGTCTAAGGACATTAAATAATTTATTTATATCTGTATGACAACTGGGGAATGTTGTACACATACTGTGTATGTCCTAGCCTTTTGTCCTATGAATTTGACAGTTGAATCACATGTGACTACAATTCCTTGTGCTTAATTTTTCATTAACTAAAAATAATCTTTTTCTTTTTTTTTTTTTTTTTAGCAAAGTCAGCTGAAGGCAATATTTGTGGATGATGTATATTAATAGTTAATGGCATGATTTGCGACACTGGTAATGTTAGTAATTTACCCAGTGTATACTAGAGAGAGATAAAAGTGGTGTGACACTGATGGAATACACACACACACATACATGCAATTGTACATACACAGATACATATGTACCAATGGATGAAGTGTGGATTTCTGGGTTCTAAGAACTAGCTATACCAGCCCTCTGAGTGGTATATCAAATTTTCACCCCACAGATGTAGAGGAGAGGGAAGCTCTGGGATGGTTTTGAAGTTGTAAGTTTGGTAATGGCTCCCAGCTCTCCAAAAGCATGGGATGGGGTTTTAGAGAAGTCTCTTGCTTATTTCCTCCTCATCAATGTTTAGACTACCCACAGCACAGTGGAGCAGTATAACACCATTTCTGACTGCATGCCATTGAATTTCTTGCCTTTGAATTGTTTATCACTGTTTAGTTATCACAGATCTACTAGGCGATATTCTGACCTGAAGATTGAGTCCCAAATGCATGATCTTGCTTGCTACTGTTTTACTTTACCATATACTTCATTTCTGTCTTTTGTGAAGTCACTGAAGTCAGGATGAAATTACATAGATGCCTAGCTCCCCTGGCTTCACAACAGTTAAATGAGTTGTACTCCTTTCCTTTACAGTCTGCACCAAAGTCGGATGTTGGCCTAATTTTCTAACAAGGGGGAGGGGACAGTTGGAAAGTGCTCTGAAGGCTGCCTCATTTCTTACCTTTCATCATGGTTTGGGAACTGTAGCTTTTCTCCTCAGAGATTTGTGTAGCTAAGCATTGTTCTAGTAGCTATGCAGATACGACTTTAATGAATAGGTATCTTCGTAGAAATATAAAGCTGTGTTATTTACTATTAATTTAGTAGTGGTTTGTCTGTATTAACCCACACCGAGGTATGCACTGAACCCTGTTCCTCTCTGGCTTCACCTTCATTGCAGTGGAGTGACCCACATGCCTGATGTTCTGAACCAGCAAAAATCAGCATCTGCCTTGCTGATTTCCAAGTAAATCACTGCAAGTGCCAGTCCATGGGGACACAGAGTCCTTTCTGTGAATCAGGATTTATTTGCTTTTGAAGTGTTAATACAAGAGAGGAGGAGGAGAAGATATCTTCCTCAGCAGCCTTAAGGAAGTCATTTACTATTTTTAATATGTTGCTGTGGATTAAGATGACTGCTGAAGGGCAGAATGGCAACCTCCTCTTTGATCCAGATGACTGGCTCTGTAGGTGGTGGTCGTTAGAAAGGAGAAACGACTCCATCCGTCCTATAACTCCAGCTGTAGGGAACCATAAAGCTGGTTTATATCAGGCAAACTTTTCTATGCAGGCTGTGTCAAATCCTGGCCAATTCTTTTTTTGCATTCCTATTTCTAACACACTGCCTTTCCTAGTTGTCTACGGGGCTAATGCTCTTATTCAGGCTCTCAGCATCTCATGTCTCAATTATTGCAGTGTCCTTTCCCCTGGCCCTGACAAATGTGGCATGGCTGTCTCTGATTCATTCAGAATGCAGCTGCAGAATCAGACACCTAGCTTTCTGCTTCAGCCATATCACACATATTTTTGAAACGCTCCACAGCTTATTACACTAAAAATAAGGCTGCTGGCCTTTGCTTTCCAGATCTCAATTGTTTGCCATACCTCACTGTATGTTAGGAGGTCAACTGCTGCCTCTGATTAACCTGTGATGCTAGTCTCTACTTCTGCTTGCAGCCTTTTCAATTTAAATGCCTTTATACACTTCCTTAGTGCACCCATCTTGCATGGGAGGAGATAATTTCTGGGGAACATCTGCTACCCTATGCCAATACTTAAACAAAAGAGGGGGGTTCCTATTTTTTTTTTTTCTCTTCTTTTTACTTTTTTCCTTCTTTTTTCTTTTCTGTCATTCAAATAAAACCTTGATCATAGTTGGGTTTGGGCTCACTTTTGGCTGCCTTTAGTTTGTACCTTTGCAAGTACTGTACTCTATTAGTTCTCTCTGGTTTGTATTTGTATGTTAATTAGAGCAACAGATTCTTGGGCTATGATTGGGCTGCTGAGTTAATGCAAGTAGTAATTAATGAAGTAGTTGGAAAGAGCTATACAAAGTAATGAACCAGACAGGGAACAGACAGTCATCTGTCTGCTGGAACAGAAATGAGAGAAAAGATGATGGTGAAAGAGAAAGAACCAGAGAAAGAAAGAAAAGAAAGGATGGAGTTGAGGTGGGGGAGGGATTGAGGGGATTAACAAGAGGGGATTTACAGAATCACAGGTAGGGGGTTCTTGCCAATCAAGTTGTTATTTTTTTGTTGTTTGGGTGCACAATGCATTTAATCATTTGCATAGCATTCCCAGGCCCTCCAGCTTAATCCTTACAGTTCTGAAAGATTCTTTGTTTGAGGGGGATTAAATTCTCTAAAGAATTTAGGGCCAGGTCTATAAGGAGGGTTAGAACCAACTCTTTTCTTCTTTTAAATGTGCTGGGAGTTATGCACCTATTTAGGACTTAAATATTTTAGCTTTCTGTAGAGTTAGCTTTCTGTTATATAAATATGTGTGTGTGTATATATGGAAGGTTGATATTTTATTTGTCTGAATTAAGAGATAGAAGAAACGTAAATTAGGGTCAAAAAATCTTACTTGCTTTCCTTCCTTCTGGACTTCAGTTCTAGGGATCATTCAATATCTTATGATTAATTTTTATTAAAATGCTGAAATTTGAAAAAAAAAAAGGGTTTGATCATATTTTTAAACACTTCATTTTTATATGCTTAAGATAAAACATTTAGGTTTTCCTGATTTTTTTTTTTCCCTGAAAATGTTTCAGGTGAAACTAGTTTCTGAGGTTGCCAGGATATGTCACTTTACAGTTGTCCTTCTGAAACTTCAGGTTTTCAAAAACCACAAAATATTTGCAACAAAAATATCTATTTCTGCTTTTTAGAAACCAGAACCACATATCAGTCAGCATAGCTATGAGATGTAGGCTTTTTCTTGGGTGTCTTCAATAAACTGTGTCCTGCATATATATGGCTTTTTAGGAATCTGTCACCTGCTGTGACTTAGACATGACATTGTCCCTGCTTTGTGGGTAAATTTTACAGGAAGGAAAATAGGGAATTAACTAAATTGCTAGTAAGTCAAGGAGCCAGTCTGTATTAAATCACTCTTGTCACCATAGTATTTGATGATTTTTTTGTCTACCAGCTGCTATTCTTGTCATTGCATGTATACCTGTGTTTATCTGTAGGAGCAGACGTGGCTCCTGCTCTAAAGGGAGGACCATATGTGATTCATTGTGTCGTATGACAGAGGATTGTTTTTGTCTCAGGAGAATTGTGCACTCAGCTTCTCATCTCTCATATATCCATATTGGTTTAATCTACATCCATCTATTTTTAGAAGGAAAAAGCAAGAAAAGCAAACACAAACAAACCTTGCAAATCCCCCAGACGTTCTTAAAGTAACTCCAGTGAAAACACAATGAAATCCGATGAAACATTATTTGCTAAGTCAAACCAGCTCTAAATTCTGTTAGAGAGCTGATTATTACAGGGTCTTTCAAATCCTTTCTGTGTAATCCTTGTTCTACTCTGGATTCTCTCCTAATCCTACACCTGCTTTTACTAATTCCACCCTATTTAGGGATACAGGTAACACATTCTGTTTGCTAGTTTGTTAATATGTCTAGACATGGGCTACCAAACCTGTATAAGGTATTTAGTATTTGTCTGAGGATACAGATAAAATTTTATGAACTGGTAATGGAAGGAAAAAAAAAAAGGCTTCTTAAATACAGCATGGTCATTCTAAGATCTGTGTAGTGCTGGTCTTGCTCATTTTTAGGTAGTGTTGGAGGAATTTCTCAGAGGAATTATATTTAATGTCTTTGAATGTTGCTTGTACACATAACTATTAACTGTTTCTTCAGTAGTTGAATGCTCAGTGATGGAAATAGTGGCTGCTTTTGATTGGGTTCTTTTCATTAACACTGCAAGGTCATGGATTTTTCCCCTTTAAGAAAAGAGGAGAAAGGAGAAGTTCACATGCCCTGAAGCTACTTATGTTTTCTTAGTACTGTATTTAAGGCCTAGCAAGTTAGAACATTTTGCATGAGAAAAACTTGGCCAATTTGTAAAAGAAGCATTTTCTTCTTAAAATGCTCTGTTTGCACACAAATGTTTATACGCATGTTTGCACACCTCATTCTACTGCATACAGGAATATGTATTCTTTGAAATAGGTTTTTTTATCTTCTTGCTTATTAGCTTTTTGCTTTTTACAAAACAGATTATTAAAGAGTGAGGTCAGTGTGGCTTCCTTGCAACAACATTTTCAGCAACCAAAACTCATAAAGTATATCCTAGAAAGAGAGATGGGGAGTCAGATCATCAGGTACCTGACTTCTAGTACACGACCACATGTGCTATGAAATTAACTTTAGTAATGATGTTAGTCTGAACCTCTCCCATACGTGCTGACTGTAAACCCCTTAACACTGATCTTGTACTTAAGTGATAGTATGGATTTATAGTCTCAGGTATACAATTATATAGAAATAATTTACCAGGCTGATAAGTGAACTGCTAATGAGTTGATTGGCATAAATGTCCACGCATGTCTTCTGAACCTTGGCAATGCAAAGTGTCAGAACATAATTTAGGTCAAAGTAAAAAATTCTTAAACTAAGTCTATCTCGTATGTACCAGGTAAATGTCTTGGGTAAGATGCAAGAAGTTGTTAAGCTGAGATGAATTGACTGCAAGTTTGAAGATTTACTCCTTGTCCTAGTATAACCAAGACCAAAATTGGGTAATGATTCTTTAAAAAAATATGAAAATTGTGACTAGGTTTTATGGAAGTATTGATTTTTAGTGTAACTAGTTTTCCTTGAGAGTAGACCACAAAAATGAGGCTGAGTATAATATTTTCCCCTTCAGGGTAGAAGAATTTTAGGAACTTGTATTTTGCGATTTGTAGAGGATGGGGTAGGAACTGAAGCCGGATAAGAAATGGCAAGCAAGAGGCCTGAATATAATATTAAGAGCATCTAACAGAGTATCAAACAATTTCTCACTTCTGTAATCCTGGCGTTTACATAACATTGCTGTTGTCTCTGTTGTCACCTCTCGTCATAGAAATAGACCTTACATTTTATTTGTAATTACAGTGCCTCTGAGGCTGTATAAATACTGCTATGATTAGAAGACAGAGAATTCTGTGTATCTAAAGATATAAAACTTTTACTTCCAGGCTGAATGCCCTTTGAGGTATCAGATCCTATATCTATCACTACCCCTTCGATTAGCTCTGCTTTTTTGACACTGTTCTAGAGCTTAATGTCTGATGTCTTCTGATGTTTAAGACTTTCATCTTTGGTATACAAAGTAAGAATTAGGGTTGAAAGGAAGCAAGGCTAGACTGAAAAGCCCCTAATTCTGATCTGTAGAAGAGCTAATTCTTCCAGGTCTGAAAAAGAATTTTTAGAGATTAAGCAGTATTGATGCAACCTGACACAATGATTTGTTTCCAAATAAAACCTTTGTCTAATACAAATCAAGCTTAGCCATTAACCTTTCACGTAAGGAACGAAACAGTCTTATGAAGCATGTTCACCTTGCCTTCTGTAGGTCCATTACTAAGATTGCAAAGCTATGAGGTTGTCATTCTTGACTCCATGCAATCAAGACCATAGACTCATCAGGGGAACAGTTTAGCAATCAAACAAAAGGTGAAATTACAGTGCAGCCTAAGCCAGTCTGTGTCTGAGATACCACAAGCCCCGTGTCCCTCCTCACAGCCTACTCAGTAGTTATGTTTTCCATTTGATCTAGCATTAGGGTTATGTGCCCCTGCAGTAGGCTGGTTCAGGTTGATAAACCAGCAGGCAGTTTGAGTAATGCAAGAGGAAGGGCACGAAAATCAGAAGCTAGGGACAGAGGAGACAGGAGGATCCTAATACCTGTGGCTTGGGTTAGACTATATTGCTGTGGCATTAACTTCTTTGCGACAGTATCTAAAAAGCTGTTTCTCTCAGCCAGTCTAGAGCTGTGTATTTGAGATGCCTGGTGTGAAGCAATGTGACTACTCTTCTCCCTATCATCTCCCATCAGAAAAACAGGTGATGAAGACAAAATAGACTTAGGATTCAAGGATTTGAGTTTCTTTATTCTTCTTCTGTACCTGTTTTGTCTGGTTAGTTGATGTCACTGCTGTGAGTAGGCTTGAGAAGAAAAATGTCATTGTGGGCAGGACACACTGAGCTGGAGTCTCCTTAATTAGCATTCTGACAACTCCCTGAAAGACTCGAGAGAAGAGCACGTCTAGTGTAGGTCAGTGTGGTTTTCCAGCGCTTCTTAAGCAAAGCACAGCTAAATGTGGAAGCTGGCACTGTTCTCATACTTGGATTTTGCTCTGGCTCTTCTCAGAGCCTTAGTATACGAAGGTTGAAATCATTGAGTTTTCTGGAGTTCTGCCATATTACTCACGATCTGAATTGTCCCGGTGCCTTTATTATGCAGGAGAACATGGATGAGGGAGATCTGAGTATAATAAAAGAGGGGAAGGTGTGCCAAATCAGCATGTCAGTCAAGGAAGAATTTAGTCATTTGACATCTCTTTTGCTTGTCAGCTAAAAAAACATGTAATTAGATCAGATACATGCCTATAAAAGCTACAAATGTTTCAGTAGGGTTACAAAGCTGGTAAGTTATAAGGTTTACACATAAACCTTTTACACTCTGCGTGAGCGGTCTAGAACTAGGGGGAAAATCCACATGCTCTCAACTGCTGACCACATGCTTCTAACTTAAATAATTGAGAGAGTGTATATAATCAGATAACAAACTTCCTAGCGAGTTGGTTGGCACAAAAGTAGACTTCTCACCCATCAAAATGAATTTCAAAAACCTTTAAAAGGAAAACGCTCACTGACGTTTTAGAACTAACAACATGCTGATATAATAGCAATTTCATCCATGGTCCATGCAAATGTTGAACATTCACTGGAGTTTAAATCTCTGATGAATTTTCTGCTATAGCTTTAGAGCAGCCTAATATTTCTGTCAGAACAGATTTGCAAATGACCCAGAAACCTAAGAAGAAACTAAAGCTGAAAGGATGCTCTGGGCAATATTGTTCTCTTTGGTGACTTCTTGTCTGACTCTGAGTCATTGATAAAGTTTTCTGGATGCGACTTCTATTTGAGTTTAATAAAGAAATCCATATATATGGAGGAGTAAATGGCTTATTAAGAAAACCAGTTAATTGTTATATTGTAATGAAACTTCATTTGCTTCCGTGACATTTGGTCTAGGCTGTGGAGAGAGTATTTTTCAGAATCCCTCTAAAGAAGAGGGCTGTCCAGATGACCATGAGTAGGACATACTATCCATTACATCTTGCCTATGCAGAATAGGCTAGCCAGCTCTAGAGTGACAAGTGTCATTATTGATAAACTAGTCAGTGGTCTTAGAAAACCTCCTAAGGTTACACTGGCTACATGATTGAAATTAATAGTCTGTCTGCATTTATACTTACAGCACTTGAACAGAAGTGAAGGGATGCCCATTTTCTGTTTTATGTGTTCTGTGAATTAACAAGTAACTCAAGGCCTCTGGGAGCTTGAATCCTCTGGAGAGAGTTCTTTTGACTCCAGGGAGCTCCGGATCAAACATCAGAGAAGGTGCAGGCTTCTTTGGCAGTTTTTCGTAAAGCCGTTCAGAAAGACTTTGTGCAAGTCAGTTTGAGAGCTATCTGATGATGACAATGTGTGAAAAGAAACAGTAGACATCCCTGTTTTTCATGAACTTTGAAACATAGCAAAAAGACTAAAATAAATTAAATATTCTTTAAAAGAATAGCTAGGGAGCTGATGACCTGAAGGAACAATTCCATCTCCAACATCTGGTAATGTGTGACCTCTGCTTCTTAGTTTTTCCTCAGACTGGGATTCTCAACTGGATAAATTTAAATTTTTTTTTTTTTGAGGAGCGAATCACTCAAAGCTATTTGGAGATTGGGATTGAAATGTCACAAAATTTTGTGTTTGTTAGCTACTCTTTGTTGATATCATGTCTACAGGCAGATTGTCCCCCCAAAAGATATTTGGCCCATAAGTATTTGATAGGAAGAAGGGTAGTCTTCTATTGAAGATAGTGCACTTTAAGCTGTTGATGTTTGGCATAGGCTTTCTTAAGTCTTTTAATGAATGTACTGTTTAATTGCTTTGTGTCTTATCTTTCCATGATTAAAAGTGAAGGTGAGAACACTTGCTGAACTTATGGTATTCAAAGTATAACTGAATGAATGCATGTGAGGTAATCAAATTTTCTGGAGATCATTTGTCCCATAGAAATTAATGATAGATAGAAGTAATAATCATTATGAGATTGAT